>JAPYYW010000886.1:0-43895 GCA_030522545.1 Cremastinae sp. A BG-2022a
TTTCCGCGATTCTTCCCAGGCGAGCCAGGGAAGATGATACGAAATATGAACAATATAAAATAGTCATAATAATTAAATAAAGATAGGAAATAAGAGTTTAACAAGTGGGGATATTTCCTACTGACTTGGGGAGGGCGAAGACAAAGTTCCTCACCGAACCAAGTTAGTACCGAGCTAAATATGAAAGAGTTTCGTTCTCGGGGAAATATTCCAGTAATAATAAGCCAGTCGCGATGGCCATAAGCCCGATAATGATAATCGGCGGCGCACATAGGCTCATAAGTCTTATATCGACAATTAGAATAATAAATAAATTTAAAATCATTATATTCTTATATTATCATAATATTTAACCGAGGAAACAGTGATTACCGAAATATTAAAAAAAAACCGAATTCGAGATATTGCATGTCAAACCGAAATTACATATTTTCAAATCATTCATTTGCGAACATTAATATTTATAAGAAAATATGTAAGAGTGGAAGAGCGAGAGAGCGAGAACCTCCGGAGGAGTGTGTACTGCGGATTGGTGAGTCCAAAAATTAATACTTTAAAAATCATTTGTAAACGGAACCTTTTTCTCTATAAATTGCCGAATCATTTTCATCTTATTAAATTATAATCTGTTATTAACACTCGAGTCAATATAATTTTTTATCTCCCCTCCTTATCCCGGAGAATATACGAGCCCGTATGGGACGAGAAAGCAGCCACGCGCATTATTAATAAAATTGTAAATTAAATATCTTTCGTTTCGTAATTATATTGGAATTGTCCGACGCTTCGCGTCTAGTAACAATTCCTGGTGGCAGCGTACCTTAATAGGGAAATATACCGTTTGCCCAATTTTACGTACACTAAACACAAGAGAACATTTTTGAAGATCAGTTAATTTCCTACAAAAAAATGTATTGCCCATTTTAATCTGCTTACTACTTAGTGATTTATGGTTAAAAAATAATGATTTTTTCAATTTTTCGAACTTTTACCTCAAATATCTTTGTAATGGTGAGATTAACGAAAAATTCAAAATTATTCTTCATATTGCGATTGATTGAAAAAATTATACGAAAATAATTGGCATACTCTGTTGATTGGAAGGATAGCAGTAATATTGTTGCCATTGGCCCGGTTGCTGTCCATTATTGGATTGAGGCTGCTGTTGAAGAAAATTCGTTTGACTTGTCTGCGCGAGAACGTTGTGATACATTGCTGCACGTACTACCGATCACCAAAGAGAGTTTCATTTGATTTTTCTTTTTTTCACGAAAAATTTTGTTCACGCTTTTGCCAAAATGAGTTTTTTTTTCTTTATTTTTTTCTTTATTTCATCCTTTTGCCTCCAAATGACATTCACAACTAATTTCAAGTTAAATAAAAAACAATTGCGTTCGCAAAATTTTTATTTTCAAGAGTCGCGGCTGCGACTATTATTTCCAAAACCAAGTGATTTTTGACAGATTTTGATCGATCAAAATTTTCAATAATTAATATCAAATTCATTATAGAGTTGGGAATAACTCTGCAAAGCCTAGTTTTTTTTCTCTTTCCAATAAAAAATAAGTCGATGGCGTATGATGAACGCATCATTAAAAAACTAGATACCGAAATTCTTTTCGATCATTTGTTTTTTTTTTGCAATTGCATCCGCATGAAGTTCCCTGCTCCTAATCAAATCATTAATGTAGGTGATTGACGTAACTTCAAATCTCTAGAGCAAGTTCAAAATTCATTGTGAAAAATAAGTCAAATGGCCCCAAAGACAGTACTCGCATACTTTTAAAAACTATAGGTAAGTACATTTACAGATTGCGTAAATATTGAGAAAAAATTGATGAAAAACTCTTTGGGACAACATACTTGCCAAGTTTTTTAAAAACTTATTGTCATAACAACAAAAACGTATTCTATTTAAACTATATAAAATTTCTGCTCCAAAGAATTTTTTATCAATATTTTCTCAACAATTGCACAATCTGTAAACGTGCTTGCTTCGTTTGAGTACTATTTTTGGGGCCTTTCGTTTTTTAAAAGAAAAAATGAATCGAATTATATATAAAAATTGAATTATATAATTATTGAATTATATATACATATAGTATTCTGAGAGATAATGTATACGACTGATCATATGGTGATGTATGAAACTCGATTGTGGATTCGTAAGAGAGGGGATAAGAGAGATAGGGCGTCGCGAGGCTCGAGAGATCTCAGAGCCTCGCGTTGCTTGCTCCACACACGAGCTTCATTCTTTTCGCATTCATTTTCAAGGTATATCGACATACTTTTTAGAATTTTCAATAATTACACAATGATCGATTATTTCCTCGTTTACATGCATAAGGTAAACGTCTCTATATATGCCTAATAGTTGGACAATTTTTGCTATATTATTTTTAATATTTATTTATTTTTCATATACAAAGAGGGAGGTTTATTTTTCATAACTTTAATTTATTGGAGCAAACTTGCTGAACCTTAGAGACAGGGTCGATTTTCTGTCCAACTATTGGGACATTCTACATATTCAAATGTTTGAAGTATTGAATATTTAAATACTTAAATATTGAAATATTTATTAATATTTATTAAATTTATTTATATACATTAAATTAAATTAAATATTTTATTATTAAATATTATATTAAATTTATTAAATTTATTTATAAATTGAATATTTAAATATTCATATTTACTACAAATATTATCTAAAATTAACATATAAAATGAATTTCGGATCACTAAAATATCAGACAATAGTCAAGATGTGAATTTGAAGCAGATTTTTTTGTTTGAATATTTTTTAAACAAAGATAAAGTGTGAAAACCTTTAGCTATAATTGATTCACAGAAAAATGGATAAAAGAGGCATCGAGTTGATAGAAAAAGATTTGCTGCCGGAAGCAGTTCACGATCGTTGCTTCTGCGAAGCTGGCTCTCGGGAATTCGTCGAGTTCGTGTCAGCTCGGGTAGAGTCGATGGGAAAGCAGAGCGAATGGACCGAGTATTACAAGGCTCGGATGATCGTTCATTTTTCGGGCGAACCGAGAGTTTTCGAACTCGTGATAAAACTGCTCAGTAACAACGAGACCGAAAATCCGGACTATGATAAATTTCTCAATGAGGAGATGTTTTACAGTAAAATGACGAGAAAGTACAAGTTGAATATTTTTCCGAAATGCTACGTAGCCGATATGGGACGATACGGAAGACCGATTGTCGTTCTTGAGGATCTCGAGGCATCGTCTTTTCTTCCCGTTCAGAGCTTGATGGATGATGTTCAACTTGAGCTCGCTTTAGATGCTGTCAAAAACTTTCATGATGCGGGCTTTGAACTCGCCTCCAACGATTTTCGTTCCTTCAGAGAATTTTATGCTAAATTTGTGAAAATAAAATCAAACGATAGCGACCGATCGAGCAACCGTATCGAAACAATTCATAGGTATTTAAAAAAAATTACTTTATCTTTAATACTAATCACTCACACCTCCAGAAAATTACAGCTCATATACAAATCCTGATAGACTTCAGACAACTTTGGAACTTTTTCAGACTGTACCTGTATGATATTTCAAGATTAAAAACACTAAAAATTAAGAAACTTAGGAATTTTTTCATTAAAAAAACTTTTTTTTCTTCTGTTACATAAAAAATGTTTTGTAACTGTTGAAATTTTACTTTGGATTTTGGGATCTACGGGATCCCATGTGATTGACTAGAGTACAAAATCATTATTCGTCCAATTTTGTTACATCGACTTTTTCATATTTTAGACTGGAAAAAATAATAACGAAAATTCGTGACGAAGAGAAAAATAACGGCATAGTGGAAAAAGAAAAAGACACCCTCACAATATGTCACGGAAACTTGGCAGCTCCTGGTCGTTTTTTCTTTAGATACGAGAAAGAAAAACCAGTGGAGGTAAAAATCATTGGATGGAACAGAATGGAATATTCTGCTGTTATCGCAGATCTGGCGGATATTCTTCACGATCGCATTTCCGACGACCAACGTGTAGAAAAATATTTACGTTCTTATTATTCTAAAACTGTAAAAAATAACTAAAAATAAAAAATAAACTCCTGTTTGTCATTATTGTATCATATTCTTATGACATTCACAAAAATAATTTATATATCTTTATTTAATGAAGATTTATCATGAACGTTGATGAATCTTCATAAATAATTTCTAAAAAATGTGTTTCATTACAACGACGAAGAAAGAATAAATATTGTTTCTTCTTCGTAAATGATCCTCAAGAAAAATTTGTTTCAACGATCCGTACAAAATTGATTTTATTAATTTTATAATGAACGGAGAGAAGTGAAGAAATGAATTGAAGAAATGTATAAATTTCGATGTCTATAGAAATCTCAATCGGTTTATGAGGAAAAAAAATTAATATTTGTGTTTGAGGCTGAACGAGTGATATAAAAATAGATGGAGAGTGGCTCAGGTAGGAGGTCGACGTTGAGGAGTGCTCGTCGAAGCTGTGGGAGCGAGTTGGGTTTCTTCATCGTATCGAGTCTCGTAAGTGACAATGAGCCAATAAGCGCTTGTCATTATCATAAGGAGAACGATCATCGACAATACGAGCCTCCCGCTGTAGTAAAGAATTTTTAAGAGCGCCTTGAGGAACCTCGAGCACGGTGGCGGGACGATTTTCGGTGTCGGATTTGAACAAGCGATCGGCAGCTGCGTTGATCTCTCCAATTTCGGGCAAAATAGAGGAGGAACCTTTCCAAGATTATTCGGCCCAATTTTCGTGCCACCGCATTTCGCACAGGGTGATCCGGAAATAAGTAAACCCATTGTTTTTTTTTAAACGAAATTACTCGAACTGCGTCAATTAAAAGAACTTGTCAATTTTTTTTTGACTTTTTGGTTAGCCAGAATTTCAACGCAAAAACTAGTCAATATATGAAATATACAAAAATTCGAGCAAAGGTATAACGCCACTTGTCGGAATTACAAGGTACTAAATAGCTCTTAAATTTTCTTCTTTTTCAACAAATTTAACAAAAGCTTGTAGAAAATTTTATAATCATTTTGAATATGTTAGTACAATACGTGTATTCTTTTACTTATAGATTTTAATAGAGAGTGCAGTAATATTTTTTTCAAAATATATGTACATACGTACTTTGATACGTGCGAATAGAGAATAATTCATTTGAAATGTGTTTTCTTCGATATTTCATAATGTACAGAAAACAAATACTCTTCATTGCTTGTTCAGAGGAATACGGACACAATCAGTATCTTTGCACTGAACCATTTTTTTCAGATATTTTCTCATTCGATGTCTATGATTTTTTTTCATTTTATAACCAATGTTTGTCAGTTGATATGGATCCTTTTTCAAATCGTAAGCTTCTATAAATCTCTGAAATAAATAAAAATTCTTTTAATATTTAACAATGATTCGCGTTTATGGCAATTATGCGAAATAAATTATATGACCAATTATTGTATCATTTAATCAATAATAAAATGAAGCTTACTATTGCTTCAATTTAATTCTTTTACCAAATTAATTAAAAAATAATATTCCATGAAAATATCAATAATTCTTTTACCAAATTAATTAAAAAATAATATTCCATGAAAATATCAATCAATCATATGAGCAATCATTATATTATTTAATCAATAATAAAATGAAGCTTACTATTGCTTCAATTTAATTCTTTTACTAAATTATTAAAAAAATATATATTCCATGAAAATAGTGCAGAATACCTCATTGTCCTCGAAAATACAAAATAAATTATTGTAATGCGTGGAAACTCGACGAATGCAGGCGTACGTATTGTTTGTGACATCTTGGCACTTGCATGCTAGTTCCTTGCTGCAGTGCTGAGAATGCAAAAATTAATATATAAATTCATTTGTGCTTCTAATACATTGTATAAAAATGGATAAGCCAATTTAAAAAAAAAGAAGAAAATTATCTTATATATTGTATAACTTCAATGAACGAGATATAAATAAGAAGTACATCAATGTACATACTGATAAATTGATGTCGCTGTCGGAGAAGCATCCAGTTGTTTGTTGTTGCAAGGATTTTTCTCCTCTGTATTCGATCAAAAGTGTACGATCCAGCGAGATGTTTGGTTTTAAAATGGATACACCATCAGACGGGTATTTAATATTGGCCATATCCAAAATTGTCGCAAATAAATCAACACTGCTTACTGGAGCTATAACACTCTTTGGCGTGATATTTGGGCCTCTTATTAAGAGTGGGACTTTTATATCTGTTTCATAAGGCTGTCGCTTATCCAGCGGCATACTGAATTGACCTGTCGATGGAACAATGTAATGGTGTTATTTATTTTTGCACAAGGAAAAAAGGGTAGTCTTTCATCTATAATTTATCCTATGGATCGTCTCTTCAAAAAGATAGAATAATTACCAATATGATAACCATTATCTGACGTGAATATGATGTAAGTTTTATCCAAAAGACTATTGTTCAATAATGCCGTGTGCACTTCGGACACCAATTCGTCGACAGCTGCTAAAGTTTCCCATCTGCGTCTGTACGTTTCATCCAAAATTAAAGTCACATTGTCCTCTAGGGGGGATTCACCCATTCTAACAAGCCAATGCTTATTCTGTATAAAGTGACAATATTATTCAAAAATGAAATGTGAGAAATGCTCTGAAATTTTTTTGTTCGAAGGGACAGTTTTTCTTACTTGTGTACCAATATTGAAATTTGGAGTTCGCTTTGCTTTTTTACCCTTGTACAAGTCATTGTGTCTTCTCGCAGGAATGAACGGACTGTGCGGAGCAGGAGGAGCTAACATCATTAAGAACGGTTTGTCACTGTTTCTTTGCAGATCTATAAATTTTACAGCACTGTCCCTCTAAAATAATAAATTTTATATTGAAGCAACGTAACTATTGATTTTTCAGAAATAATGTTTTTTAATGAATTAAATCTTACTATCACGTCTGTCAGATAGTCGCTTGCAGAATGTCCGTAACGCTGTTCTCTTCCATTGACAGATAGAGAATAGTCATAATATTTTGAATTTCCCACTAAACCAGTCCAATAATCCCAGCCCGGTGGAATATGACCCACTCCACCTGCTTTTCCAGATCCATACTGCAATATACAGAATTTTTATTTATTCTCATACCAATACAAATATTTATTTTATATCATTTTTTTCACAAAATAATCTTTCAGAGTGAAACCTGATTCAAATATTTTCCAGCGTAGAAAGTACTGTAATTCGTTTTGTCTTTTACAATAGATGCAAAAGTATCGGTTTCAAAATTTTTTTGCCAATTTGAATTGCTGCATCCACCCGCAATTGAATTGTTAACTGTTCCATGATTGTGTTGATACTTTCCAGTGAGAATGGAAGCTCTATTTGGACAACAGATTGGAGATGCTACAAACTTCAAAAATATTATTTTTACTATTGCAATATCTTTCAATATTTTTAGCTCTATAGTAATAAAATATGCATTAAAAATAAGCTTGAAATAAAATACATAAACTTACAGAGTTGAAATACGTTGCACCTTTGCTTCCAATCAAATTTTGGGTCTTTGGCAAGGCATTCTACAAGAAATTTAGTTAACGTAGAGGGCTATCGTCAAAGAGTTTAAATAATATTTTTTTTACCATCCCATCGAGCTCTGAATCTAAATCGTCAGCTAAAATAAATACGATGTTGTTGGCAGAAAATACTAGGTGCAGGATAGAAAAAAAAGATAAGTACAAGAAGAACACTTTCATTTTTGCTCCAAATAATAATATAAAGATTTTCAATTTTGTATACACAAAATCTAGTTTTCAGAAAGCTAAACTTTTACGAAAATTTTACGTAAAAAAAATCTGGAATTCACACTGTTTTAACGACTTGATCTGAGATCATATGAGCAGAATATCATTTTTCACATTTGCTCCAATTTTTTTTCTTCTGCCAATTTCCTTATCATACTCATAAAAGCATGTCGAGAAACGAAAAAAGTTCCCGTCAAATGTATACATCACGTGCGACCAGAAATCGTCTTACCAAAACACAAATACACAATATCCTATATCATTGTACGATAATAACAGTAATAATTGTAAAAACTTGAGTAAACGTAAATCAAAGTTTTTTGCATAGTATATATAAAAAATTGTGATTTCTAATATCGTTGAATCGAAAAAAATACAGAACGAGTCGAGCGAAACTCATAACCTCGAAAATCTAGACAAAGTTTATTATACAATTGTTATTTAATGATAAATTATTGGCATTTTAATAATTGCATATTGGCATGTGATTGTTTCAGAAAAAGTTGAAAGTTGTCAATAATGTTGACACCTCGTTTCGAGCTTTCGCAGACCGAGTCGGATGTTGCTATCACGATTCATGCTCCTTATGCGAACATAAAGGATACCGAAGTTTATGTCGAAGGGACCGATTTAAGATTTTACTCGACACCTTACTATTTAAGGTATTTTTATTACAATCGTACTTGGTCTCAAACACATTGAGAAATTGTTGTCAATTGATTTTTACGTAGATTGAAACTCCCTGGTGAGATTGTGGAAAATGACGAATCGTCTGGATCCTACGATTGCGACAAGGGTGATTTTTTTCTCAAATTCTCCAAAGCCAACAAAGGCGAATACTTTGAAAACTTGGACATGATCACTACACTCTTATCGCCTCCAAAGGAGAATAAAGATTTCCTGGCGCCAAAGGTTCAAGTCATAAGTATGTTTGTTTCAATAACGAGTTCTTTAATTTTCTGTGCTTTGACTTTTTATGCATTTTTAATTATTTGCTAAGGCAATCCAGCTGCAAATCTGGAAAACGAGGGTCTGGATGGAGATCAGGAGGATGACGAAGAGGATGGAAATGAAATCGATTGGTCACTTCCACAATCGGTGCCCTCAGATGAACCGACTTTGCTATTAAATCCTCCAAAATATGGTTTTGCAAACAAAATTTCTGGAGCCTTGAAATCATTTGATGTAAGTAAAATGAAAAAAAAAAACAATTTCAAGAAGCACGAGATAATAGAAACACTTTTAAGTATTTAAGTATATATTTTTTGTTTTTTTTTTATAAACAGGCTGCTTGGTTAAAAGAAATAATTGAACTTCCAACGCCGGATTCTGTTCCAATGGGAGATCGTCAAAAAATGCGAGAAGCTCAAGAATTAGAAGTTTTCAGCGAAGATCACTACATGGCTGATCTCGTGAGTGAGGATTGCGTCGAGCCATTTACAAGTTTCGTACCTGAGTGGGAGACTCTAAAAGCGGAGGAAATTACACTGAATAATAAAGAGAAAGACTTGTTGAAGGAATTGCCAAACAAAGAATATTTGTTGGACAGTGACGAAACAAAAGTTGTTCTATACGGCATGGTCGATATTCTCTTTGGAAGTTGTTACAACAATCGAATAACTCTGGGCGAAAATAATTCAGAAAGTTCCTGGGACATAAACAAATTGAGCTCCACACTTTCTTGGTTTCAGGTTTGTTTTTATCCATACTTTTTTTTCCTTTTTATTTAGAAAATTTAACGAAATGGTGAAAAATTATTTGAATGGTAAAGAACATATTCCTATGCCTTAGAATAATGATAAAAAACTTGAAAAATTAAACCTTTTTTTAGACATTTTCGAGTTTTGAGGATGTAGTAAGAGAATGCATTAGACGATCACTCTGTTATCCATTGTGTAGGAATTGGAATTTGTCAATGAAAACTTTGGAAGATGTTAAAAAAGTCATGAAATTAGGTGAGTCCATTTTTATTTTTAATATCCTTATTTGTAAGTTAAAAAATATATATAAAAAAAATTTTTAACAGGGAAAAAATACATTATCAAACGTTTTTGCGAAATTCACGAGTTATTCAACGATTCCTATGAGCCAAGATATTTACTAAATCAATTGTACATAAAAGATTATTTGGTCTGGTTGCAACAAGCGTCGCCAGCTTCGATCGAGTCGACGGTTACTGCTTTGGAAAACGTGAGATTCCATTAAAACCTTTTTTTTCAATATACAACGTATTAAATTAATAATTAATAATATTAAAAAAACCTTTCAATTTTTATTTTCAGGTGAAACCAAAAAAGGGGGATATGGGGTTGGACCTTGAAGAGCTGGAGGTCGCAGCTCTTTCGGTTCTCAACGAAAGTCTCGTATTTAAAAACGAGATCGACGACTTGTCAGGAAAATTATCGCAGGTTACGGTCAACAAGACCGAAAATAAGTAAGATTCAAAAATTTGACTTATGACTTGTATTACTCGCATAGGCGAATATCTTTTTTTATTGATTAAGAAAATCATTGAAAAATTAAATTAAAATTTGAGAAATGATAAACTAATGAACAAAAAAAAGAATGAAATGAAAATCTGTTTTTAGAATTTCGTGCTCATCGGAAGATAGCGACAGTGACACAGATTCGGATTCGGACAGCACTAGCAGTAGTTCTGCATCGAGTGAAAGTGAAACATTGGATTCTGATGATTTGAGCGATTCCGTTGCAACGTAAATTTATTCTCTCAGTACTGCCAATCACTCTGTTTCTCGACTTCTTAAATAAGTTATACGTGTAAATTAATTAATACAGATAAAAAAATAAGATATGACGAAAATTGAATATTTGCTAAATTACAAGTACGTTTGGCAACTTAGCAAAATAGTTTTTTTTCGTATTTATTCATCGAGTACATAATAAATCCAAGGTAATAGTTTACTGTAATGCGCGATCACTTTATTTCTCGTCTCTTCCTCCTCCGTGGTCATTTCTTCTGGTGGTGCTTCCGTCAAAATTTGGCTGCTTGTATCAGATGTCGATTTTTCGTCGACATTCTGTCAAAAAATACAAATATTTCGAAAAATAAAATCAAATGTTAAAATACAGCTTACATGAAAATTGCAAGGGTGATAATTTTTCACGTATGATGACAAATATATATTTTTTAAAATATTCCACGTTTTTAAAACAAATAAGAAATTTCTCTAAGCCCCATATAGATTGTCTTAAAAATTTGTGACTGTGAATTTTAAATCATCATATGAAAATAAGTACTTGCAAAATTGAAAGCAAAAATCGTGGGACGTAAGTAATGGATCATTGAATGCATGAATAGTTTATCTGTCTGAGTCACAATTTTATTGCACTGCAATAAAACTTTATGTGAATTCTTCGATGTCATTTTCTCTTTGCACTCCTTACTGTTATCTATTGCATACGTCCCACGGTGAATTATCCAACATTTAATCAAATATCGATAGTAAAAAAAAAATGCAATAGTACGAAACCTCGTAAAAAGTGTGTGGTTCGTCGGTCTTATAATTTTCTTCGAGCAAGTCTTGATAGTTTTCTAAATTGGAAATATCTTTCCAACTGTAGTCTGGAACTTCGTTGAGCAAGCCTGTTCCTTCTTTTTTAAAAATAACATTATTCATGGTCCATATTTTCTCCTCAATTTCCAGTTTGAGCGCCGCATCGGGGATTTCTTCCCAGAAGTCATCGAGCTCGCTGTACAGCCTGGTCGCGTCCTGAGAAGCCAAATGCTGATGAACTTTCGGATTCGTCGTCCTGAGGACAACGTACTCGTGCATTCTGGCTGAATCCGTGTCGGTGTGAAAATGCGGAGCGTGCATTATTATGCGAATCGGAAACGAAGTTGTCTGCTCGTTGTTCATCTTCGTTATTTCTTCCATTTCTTCCTTCGCTACTGTCGATTCCGTGACGACAGGATCGAACGAATTTTGTCTGACATTCAAAAACTGCTGTTGGAAATAATTATTTTCTAGTTCCATCAGGCCAGTTGTTACTTCGACTTCTCGATCGGTTGAAAATTGTGAATCCACGACGCTCCAAATTGTAGTTTCTTCATTTTCCTGCACCTCATCGTAGAGTCTCGTCGACGATTCCGTGCTCGTTAACACGTCTTCCGTATTTTCCTCGGTATTAGCTTCTTCTCCGTAATGAGACAATAAATCTTGGAAGATCGTTGTATCCGGCTGTTCTATATTTATTGTCGTAGATGGCGAAATGTCGTTGTGGGGAAAATAATTTGCCACGTTGCATGTTCCACAGGGCTCGTCCTTGTATGTTGACAAAATTGCAGCTTTTACGTAAGGAAAATGAAGAATGCTCCAAGGTACGATCACTTGATACGTTAGTCTTCCGCAACTAAAAACAAATTGTACACGCTTTTGTTCTATCTAATTTCTATGTCTACTGTCATTCAAAGTACATAGAAATTGAATCTCATGGGCTAAATCAATAAATCAATAATAAAATACGAATTGTCATTTTAATGTCATTTTAATGACATTAAAATGACGTAATGTCATTTTAATGACAAGTCGTATTTTATTATTGATGGTATTTAACCAGCACATTCTTGGTTTCAAAAAGTTATACTATTTTTCGTAATTCTTTAGCCAAAGGAAAGCCTGCAGAAAATATTTGTATTGGGTATAGCAGATAATCGAGTAATACTTAATTTGTTAGAAAAAAAGTCGAGGGAGGTCGTCGATAACGTTTTCGAGAAAACTTGAATTAAAAATGTGCCTTTTAACACGCAAAAATGCCCCGAAATGGTAATAATTATGTAACATTATTTGGGTTTTTGCCTTGTTAAAGGCTGCAGATCCTTGAAAAGTTCGGTGATCGTAAATATTGAAAAAAAAGAGAAAGTTCGTCGAGCGTAACAAGGTAAAAAAAAAGTTTCAAATTTTCGGGAATACCCGAGCATGGTTTCCATGGTGATTCGTCGAGGTCGAGTGAAAAACCGAACATGGTCTTGATCGTTAGGATTTTCGAATCAATTTCGAATCAGTAGCCCGGTAGAAAGTGTCGGGGTAAAACGTGTCGGGTCTCCCCACGTATTTCGTTACCGAAAAACTTTTAGTATAGCAATTCGACAAGTGCAATTGTGTCATTTCCAGTGATATTCAATCATACGAAAAGTGAATAGTTTAGTGTTTCAAATTTATAATATCGTTTCGAAATACTAGAAAATAATGTCAGTGCGGATGAAATTGCCATAAGTACAATTGATACAAATAATCTCGTTTATAATTGTGATTTTAAATGAACAAAAACATTAATAAATATACTCAGTGTTTCAACAGATAATATGAAAAATAATTCTAATAATTAGAGTTAATATTTTAAAAATAATGGAAATTTTAGACAATGATAAAAGATATTTAAACTAAAATATAATAATAATAATAATAATAATAATAATATTAATATTAGTTTATAATATCGTTTCGAAATACTCGAAAAGAATGTCGGTGCGGATGAAATTGCCATAAGTATAATTGATATAAATAGTCTCGTTTCAAATTACAAATAATCTCGTTTATGATTATGATTTGGGATGAACGAAAAAAAAATTAATAAATGCTCAAGAGTTTCAACAGATTATATGAAAAATGATTCTAATAATTAGAGTTAATCTTTTAAAAATAATGGAGATTTTAGATAATGATAAAATATACTTAAATTATAAAATAATAATAATATTAATAATTACCGGTCTATAACCAATATTTGATCACGAGACACCCCCAAACGTTTCCAGATTTGGAGCTCATCGTTATCCTGAATGGTCTCTATTTCAGAATTATCGGTATTTTTCAACGAGAACAGTTTTTCATCGTCGTAAAGTCTCTCGATCTCGTCACGTGAAATGCCCAGCCACGCTTCCCTCTCGATATCGTCTTCCTCGTCGGTATCGACAACTCTCGAAGAAATATTCATTGGGTTCGAGTTTACGATGAAAAAAACTGTATCGAGCAGGCCTGATTTTTCCAATCGTTCTTTGAGCATGTTCAACCTTTGACGAACATTTTTTTTAAATTCAATGCATCCATTTTATATGAAGCTATATGCATTTATATCTCACGTTGAAAAAATGTGAGATAATAGAATAACATGCGCATTAAAAATAAATTTTTATAGGAATAATAATAGTATAAAATATTGATGCAAATATACTATAATTTGTGAATGGAATTATGCGTATTAAAAATAAATTTTTATGGGAATAATAATAGTATAAAAATATTGACGAAAAAATATACTATAATTTGTGAATGGAATTATGCGCATTAAAAATAAATTTTTACAGGAATAATAATAGTATAAAATATTGATGAAAATATACTATAATTTGTGAATGGAATTATGCGCCTTTAAAATAAATTTTTATGGGAGTAATATAGTATAAAATATTGATGCAAATACTATAATTTGTGAATGGAATTACATGAGAGCCTGACGGTGACTGTACGGCCAGGATGGATCCAAAAAAGCCAAAACATTGACGAAACCCTTTCGAACGTTCGAAAATTTGACTTGCGCGCACTGTTCCAAATAAACGCTGCCATCATCGAGCCTTTTTCTTCTAATGCCTATCTCTCTGCCATCATTTTCAATCGTATTGTTTACCGGTTTGCAATTTACAACACAAATTACAACAATAAGCATTAATAAACGCAATATCTTCATTTCTTCCTCGATTCGTTCTCATCAATAGGAGTACGACAATATAAGTATTACAAAATTCGTTACATAAATTTCCTTAATTCGTGTGGAGTCGATTGTTATTATTATTATAAAAAAATTTTTATCGTAGATAAGTTGGAAAAAGCGCGTGTGTCAAGGATGCAGGTCACACGGAAATTACCGTGTACACGTTGACGAAAGTTTTTTTTTTTTCGTGAGTCATGTAGCGCGATGGACACGAGCTGGACGAACCGCCGAGATACTGATGCTCCGATGCTCTTGCTAACTCGGGGCTACGCAGCTCCCACGCTGTTCAACTTTCAGTGTAAACACTGGACCTATTCACACATTCTCTGTCTTTGCACGTATATATATTCGTATGTATACGTGTTCTATAGGTACATAGCAATAAAATTTGGCATTGCACAGAATTTTTTTTCGAAGTTCTAATTTTCATAATTCAAAATTAATAAGAATCTGCGGTTATTGTTTTTTTTTTCATAAAAAAATTGATTGGTTGATTGATTTGATTTATTATTTGCCTTGGGAATCCATGGGCAACTTGAAATAACAAAGATATATGGTAAACGTCCCAATAGTTGGACAACTAAGTGTTTTCTCACTTGATCTTTATTTAAAAAATATTCAAACGAAAAAATCTGCTTCAAATCAACATCTAAACTATTTTAGCGATCCAAAATTCAATTTATGTGTTGATTTTAAACAATATAATACTTGAACGTTTGAATATGAAGAATGTTCCGATAGTTGGACAGAAAAACGACCCTGTATCTAGGGTTGAGCGAGTTTTTTCCAATAAATTAACGTTATGAAAAATACACTTCCTTGTACAGGAAAAATAATCTTATGAAAAATCATAATCTTAGGATTTAAAAAAAAAATTTGCGGAAGCTTTTTTGAAGTATAATAATGAGCTATGCTAAATTTTCGAAGGTTCACCATCTACATTTCAAGATATTTAGGATTGAAAATGGCAATATTTAACACGAGCTCTTATGGGAGAGTACTGAAAATTAGAATATTTTTAATACTAAATATTTCAATTTTTACGTGATGAAACCTCTTAAAATTTGTTACCCATATGCATGTAACATATCAAAGAATGACTGTACCAATTTTCAACAAAATCCTAAATAATCCATAAAACTATACAACTACCTTAAAAACAATATAGACAAAGTTGTCCAACTATTGGAACGTTTACCTTCCATAATTTAAAGCTAGCAGAAATTCCAAATTGCATTCTAAATAATGATTAAAGCTAGAATCCTTCCAGATCAAATAAGTAGCTAAAAATAATTGAATTTTAAAGCTGAAGCTTTAGAGATAGAGGAAAGAAAATATGAATTTTTTTTGGAGAATGTATACGACAGCGAGGATTGGAACATGTTCGTGCAATGTAGAGGCGAGCGAGCGCGCGATGTGTCTTGCATTTATAAATGGAACAAAGAGTTCCTTGTTCTCGGCCGCGTGATTCCTCCTCACGCGGAGACTTCCCGAGACGATCGAACATCAAATACGTTTTCCGCGTACACGAGCTCTCATGAGTCTTCATTCGACAAAGCGGCCTGAGCGCTGCCGTCTCGGTACCATATCATCCTTCAAATCTTTCGTATCCCACATTTGACAAATCATCATTCACGATAAATAAGCGATCCCTCAAAAATGATAACTTTTGTGAATAATTTCGTTCTGTTTCTTCTCGTCGGCGCCAGCTTTCTCCCGCATTTTTTTCGTATTTACTCAAACGCGGAAACAGTTAACGTCGATACTGTCGAAATAGAAAAATCGTTCGTCAGCGATGCGAATCGTCCAAAAAATTCGACCGAGCGTGCCGAAAAGCTTGCAACGGTTGTCTCGGTTAACGATAAAAATTATGACAGTAATAATAGTAATATTGATATTAGGGACGAGGAAGATCGTCATGTTTGGCGTGTCGAGAATCCGGAAACATCGATTGTACGGAGCAAGATCAACGTTCTGGCCCGTCTTTTAAAATTCCATGTTGATCGTATTCGCGATAGGACGGAACAGGTAAAACAAAAAACAAATATATTTAGCAAAATAAGTATAAATATGAGTAATTCCAGGTCAATACAACGACGATTTGACCCCTCCTTTTTTTTTAATTTTTTAATATTATTGTAGATGAAAAATGAAGTATCTGAGCCAATGTTTAGCACTCTATTTTAAGGTAGGAGTCGCGTAACAGTTTATTCAAAAATTTAGCTGTACGTGTAAACTAAATGTTGAATCATCACTTAAATTTTTTTAAATTTATACTGATCTTCTTTGACATGATATTAACATGTGTGCAAAATTTAAAGAGGCTTCACCATGTGGTTATCGCGATACATATTTATTTTTTAACATGGGCTCTTGTGAAAGATAAAAAAATGCGATGACTTTCAACAATTAATATCTCGATTACTAGATGGTGAATGTTCATAAAATTTGGCATACATTTTGACATGACATCAAAGAATATTTGAGCAAATTTTAAAGAAATTCTGTCTCAAACGATTTTACGCGACTCCTACCTTAATATGTAGCGAAGTTTCTTAAAATTCTTTAAATATTCATAGCTTTTCTATAATAATTAAAATACAGTGACTTTATAAGGGGCCAATTTTTTTGGTTTTTTAATGTAATTTTTAAAAAAATAAAAATAAAAAATTGAAAACAACATTCTTTAGTATCTTTTTGGGCGTTTTGCTGAGCACAAAAATTGAAATTTCTTTCGATCGTCATATGTTCGTTGAATTATTGATCTGGAATTGCTAATATATATTTTTTCGAAATTTCTGAAAAAATGTGTACACGTATTGGACTCCCAACGATAATAAAGGTCGAGCTGGTGTTCCTCGTGGATGCCTCAGCCTCGGTCGGGCTTGAAAATTTTAACAGCGAGTTGAATTTCGTGAAGAAACTCCTGTCGGATTTTACGGTCGAACCTAACGCGACGAGGGTCGCTCTCGTCACATTCGCTGGAAGAAAACACATCGTGCGGCACATCGATCAAATAACGAGAATGAGCTGGCCCGATGACAATAAGTGTCGCTTGCTCAATAACCAACTCAACAACGTAACTTATACAGGAGGAGGAACTTACACGCGAGGAGCGCTTTTCGAAGCTCTCGTAAGTTTTTTTTTTCGACGAGTTTTATCGCTTTAAAAAATCAAAAATCTGCAAAAATTTTTCAACATTCTTGAATACTTGGATTAAATAAAAATCAACATTTATTTTAACCGAGGAGTTTACATTTTAACCCTTCGTGGTTACCAGGGGTCAAAATGGTCCCAAGCACAACTTTACTATAAGAATGACTTTAAGTTACTAATCAAAATATGTACCTTTTTTGAAACACCCACTACGGAGCTATTTTTATCCGTAAACTATCCGATATCTCAAGAGTATCGCTCTAAAATTTTATGAAAATATATCAAAAATTGCCAGAGTTATGATTTTTTTAAGTAAAAAATGGGGTTTTTTACTCATTGCCTCCTTGCTGATTTTTTTTCGGCATTTTGAAAATTTGATAGAAATTTTTTGCCATGATATTCTCATTCTGAAAGGTTCAAACTAGTATGTTGAGGTCATTGTGACCCCCTGTGACCAGGAAGGTTTTTCGTGGTTTTTGAACCACGAAGGTTTAAAAACTGTATAAATACGTATCTGAGTGAAAATTATCGAAAAAGGCGTTTTAGTTAAAAAAATCGATAAAAAAATAATAAGCCATATACAAAATCAAAAATCCTTTTAGGTTTTTGCTGGAATGCTGCTGGAATTAAAGAGTATATAATTATATAATTTACTATACATATAGTTTAATATTATTGAAACACCTGATGAAATATAAGTGATTTTTATTCAACGAGGGAAACAATTCATGATTTTATACGAAAAAAAAGAATCAACGAAAAAAAAAATGCTTTTTTTTCTGTTGCAGGCAATATTACAGGGCGGTCGTGAAACATCTGAAAAAGTTGTTTTTCTCATAACCGATGGTTTCAGCAACAGCGGGGATCCTCGACCAGCCGCGAAACACCTCAAGAATATCGGAGCGACTATATTCACTTTTGGAATTCGTACTGGAAATATCGACGAGTTGCGCGAGATCGCGAGCGAGCCGGGGCTCACTCACAGTTATCTTCTCGATTCGTTTTCCGAATTTGAGGCCCTCGCGCGAAGAGCTCTACATCGAGGTAATAAACAGTATAATGAACAAAAGTTAATAAAGATAGACGAAAAGTATTTAAAAAGAAATTTTCTCTATTGAAAATTAAACAAATGACAATTTAAAATTATTTTTATGTCAAGATGGGATATATTTTGTGTGTAGAAGAAAAAATTGAGGAAATATTCCAACAGGAAAAATAGATTAATAACAAATTGTTGTTATGCATATATCTTACAAACTTTTAATCGTATATATCGCATGAAAAAAATCATTATTACCTTTTTTTTGGAAGAAATTAAATTTACGTACTACATTTTTTGTCTAATACTTTGTTTCTATGAGATTAATATTTAAAATGTTTCGAGCGATATTATTAACAATGAATTGTTGTTATGCAAATATCTCGTAAACCGTTTATTGAGTGAAAAATTTGTTTTATCCTTTTTATAGAAAATTAAATTTTTTACCTATTTATTTGACAGCAAAGCAGTTTTATAATATTCATCGTATAAAAAAAAGTTTTATAATTAGACAAAACAATATAGTGATATTAATTTTTTACAAACAAAAGTGTACCTTCAAAAAAAATTAATTCAGAGACATTTTTTAACAAGTTTTTGTAATTTTCGGGTTAGCGCAGATCTAAAAACTGGAAATTACGTTCCTGTTGCGATTTCTGGCGATTGCGATCGCTTGTGTTCTTCGAACAACGAGACTGAAATTCTCGAAGGATGCTGCGACGAACTTGCTACTTGCTCCTGCGGAACAGCCACGGGACATTACGCTTGTCTCTGTCCCAGAGGATATTACGGATCGGGATTGAACGGATATTGTCGTCGTTAGATTTTATTTTTTTCTTTTCACATAATAATAACAACTTTTGTTTTAGTTTAATTTTCATTGACCAAGGTTTATAAGTATTAACCCTCGGATGGGCTGGTGGGGTCTTTTTGGATCCCAGAAAAATTTGAATTCGCGCTTTACCATGGAAATTTCTTGTCCCGTTTTTTTAAATATATTTTTAAAAGTATTTTTCTTTCGAATTAAACATTTTTTTTTCAAAACTGATTCGAAAATATGTTAAATAATAATTAACTGCAAAAAACCATCAAATATTATATATTATATTATTTATAATAATTTAAAAATTGGGGTTCACAAAGACCCTATACACGCCCTTGGGCGTCATATTTTTTGACGCGCTCGTCCGAGGATTAATTAATTTATTTATAATCATTTTTGTAGCTTGTCCCAATGGAACTTACGATCCTGGTGATAGACCCATTGATTCTGAGACTCAATGTACTCCTTGCACCAACGTCAATCACATTACTATCAAAATCCCAGCTACCTCGTCGGATGATTGTGTCTGTGCACCGGGATTTATTACTGACGGAGAAAATTGCGAAGGTATTATACATATGAGCGATTCGAAGCAAATTCAACGACAATTTGACATTGACCCCTCTCATTTTTTAATTTTTATATATTTTTATATTAAAAAAAAATTTTTATAGATGCAAAATGAAGTATTATGGCAACTTTTAGCCCTCTAGCTTTACACGTATCGAAGTTTCTTAAAATTATTAAAATATTAAAATATTTACGAATTTTATTTCGATGGAACCCCTTGGATTTTTTTTCAAAAAAATGTGTAACCGTCTACGAAAAAAAAATTTTTTTTGAGCTCCTACGAAGATGAGATTCACATAAATTGAATTGAATTAATAAGTGAATTGAATCTCTCGTTGAATTGACTTGAAATCACTCATACACAACATTCAATAAAATATGGTCGACTCAATTAAAATTTGTTTAGCATAAAATACAGCTTAATTAATTATTACGTTTTATTTGAATATATATTTTATCGAGTAGTTTATCCAATGGTTAAAGTTTATTTTTTCAATTTTTTTACAGCACAAACTTGTTTTTTAAAATACAAATGATTTAATAGTATTTGCATATAGAATCGTAAATTTAGGCGTAATTAATAAAGGCCTTTGCCAATCGCCAGGGTCGGAATATCGCCGGGAATTATGGGGACTTCGTCAAGTGGATTCGGATATTTGACGATAAATTCGCCCGGTTTTTCCAAAATGAATTCCTTTTTCGATGCAAGCCAACCATACTGCCAAATAACTATTTATAAGTGCTTCAATAAAATAAACAATAATCATAAATAGATAATTATTAGTTTATTAATATTAATCATAAAAAATGATTATCAGCTGCTATTAATAAAATTATTCGTTGTACCAATCCATTGGTCGTCTCGGGAAAAGGCATAGTCGACCTTGTCTCATCTTTCAATTCTCCGTACTCTCCGATCATTTTCACAGTTTCTCTATCTTTGCACAATTTCTTTAAATCTTCATTAATTTTTCTAAAAAATATATAATATATATTAGCACAGAACGTAAAATATAACGATGAAATTTTTTTTCTCATTTTTGACAATTCATCGACCTGTATTCGTCGCAGAGCCATTCATGCTGCTTTTCCCATCTCTCTCGTAATATTTTTTCCTTCTTCGAAGCTTCTTCTTCGCTATTTATCTTCGCAACCTCATCAAGACGCTTGCTCTCTCTTCCTTTTTCCGTTTCTGATCATTTTTTGCATCAATAATAAACTTGACGTGTTTTTTTTTATTTTATTAATTCATTCTCATAAATAGATATTCTTATGATTTACGTTTAGCCATAAGGTGTCCAAAATTGAGAGTGCCTGAAAATGGTTACTTTGTGAAGGCAAGCGCTTGCAGCAACGTAGTAAATGCGGCCTGTGGACTCCGTTGCAGAGTCGGCTTCAATCTGATCGGGGATAGCATAAGATTGTGCCGAACCGATGGGATGTGGTCCGGTATCGAGCCCCAGTGTTTGCGTGAGTTAACAGACTCGTTTTCGGTCTACACTGTGTGTGAACAAATATTGAAGTTTTTTCAAAAATATTCACATAAGGTAAAAGGTAAATGTCCCAATAGTTGGACAATTTTCGCCATATTATTTTTAATATTTGAATTATTTTTTTCTTAATAAAATCGTATTGATTATTTTTCCTGTATGAGGAAGTGTATTTTTCATAACGTTAATTTATTGGAACGAAACTCACTTAACCCTACAGACGGTATTGATTTTTTGTTCAACTAATGGGACATTCTTTATGTAAACGTTTAAGTATTTATTTACTAAAAATATTGTTTAAAATTAACACATAAAATGAGTTTTGAATTGCTACAATATCAGACAATAGTTTAGAGGTGAATTAGAAGCAGATTTTTTCGTTTGAATATTTTTTAAATAAAGATTAAGTGAGAAAAACCCTTAGCTGTCCAACTATTGGGGCGTTTACCTTAGTTCTATAGTTTTATGGATTATTTAAGATTTTGTTAAAAATTGGTACAGTCGCATATGTTGCACATATGCGTACCAAATTTTAAGAGGTTTCACCATGTAGAAATTGAGATATTTAGTGTTAAAAATCTCACTTTTCAGTGCTCTTCCACAAGAGTCCTTGTTAAATATTGCCATTTTCAATACTAAATATCTTGAAATCTAGATAGTGAACCTTCTTAAAATTTAGTACAGCTCTTTATTGTACTTCAAAGAAGGTTCCTCAAGTTTTTTTTTTAATCCTAAGATTATGGATTTTTAAATTTTCACATATACGTAGCAGGTACAGGTCATCTTGGGTGATTTTAAATTTTCAGTATGTTGTACTTGAAACAATTTACAACTTTTTTTGATTGACTTCAGCTCAAAACCTACATGTTATGGAGATAAATTGAAATAAAAATTTTTGATTTTACTGTACCTATAGAACCACCTTAAGGTTGTTTTATCGGTACGGTCAAATAAAAAAATTGTATCTCAGTTTATTTAAATTCCATGTAATTTTTCAGATCAAGTTTATTTTATTTTAAAGCTATTTGGTTAAAATAAAGCAAGTTAAATGAAGTTTAAACTAAAATAAATTAAAATAAAATAAAAGAAGTCAATCTTAATTAAATTATTTTTATTTTAACCAAATATTTGGTTATTATTTACGTTACTGGTGTATAGATTGATTTTAAAATTTAAGTTTTTGATTTGTTCGAAGTAAAAACTTGCGCAGCTCTGCGACCCCCGATGCACGGCCGTATACGATGCGAGCACGAGGAGGACGACGAGAAAGTAAGAGCGGTCAATTTGACAGCTTATCCCATTGACACTCGCTGTCAGTTCAGGTGTGAAAATGGTTTCCAACTTCTCGGGAGCAAAGTCAGAAACTGCTTGCCTGTTTCGAGATGGGACGGTTTAAAAGTCACCTGCAAACGTGAGTTATTACGCAATTCGCATTCTAAATAAACAATATATTATGTATATAAATATGACCCCACAGCGATCATGATTTTTTTTTAGAAATAAAGTGTGAACCTCTGAGGCGACTGGCGAACGGGTATGTTAGCCCTGAAACTTGCACGGGAAGTAAGAAGGTTCCATTCGGCACCAATTGCACATTTTCCTGTCAGGAAGGTTTCGTCCTGGTCGGTCCAAGAATTCGTCACTGTCAGGGAAAAAATGGGATCTGGTCACAGAGGCGCAATGTTAATCAGTGCATTGGTAAATTTTTTATTTTTTATTTTTTAATAAAAATATCAAATATAATGACTAATTTTTTTAAACTTCAACTTTAATTTTATTTAAATTTTATTTTGATATATTTTTTATTATGATATCAAATATAATGACTAATTTTTTTTTAAACTTCAACTTAAATTTTGCATAGCTTATTTTGATATAATTTGGATATAATTTTTAAAATAATTTTTAGATAAAAAAGCACCTGTAATCGTGTGTCCCGAGAATTCGACCTGGCAAACTTTACCAGGAAAAGATTATGCAGTAATTAATTGGACAATACCCGTCGCCACTGACAATTCCGACAACGTTCCAAAAGTCTGGAGCAAACCTCACCTTCTCTTACCGTGGAAAGCAAAAATTGGGGACCACAAAATTGTTTATGTGGCTCAAGATGCGAGTGGCAATAGAGCAAAGTGCAAATTTTTTGTTCACGTTGTCGGTACGTATGCTAAGCTTAAAAAGCCCAATGGATTTTTATAAAAAAATGGTAAAAAGATTTGCGAAAAAATTTATTTATGAATATCTTTGGGTACACTTTGATACTACTTGTTATATGAAACAAATCGTTGATGGTCTATCAATATTTTTATGGAACATAAAAATATTAAAAAAACATAGAGAAAAAAACATTTTCTTCCTTTCTTTTTTTTTTAATTTGATAGTCCATCGAGAATTTTGACGAATGTATCAAAGTTATAAGAATTTAATGAAGAAAAATACATACACATATTTTTTATATGTATGTACAAATTTTTTTTTCATCAAATTTTAGAGAAGATCCATCGTGTCGCACACGATTTTCCTCTACTTGTTTCTGCACGTATCGTCTGATTTTTATTTTGAAAGATGAAACCTGTTATTTATTCATAGACGCAGAACCACCTGTAATAGAAAATTGCGTGGATCCTCCAATATTTCTGTCAGTGGCGAAAAATGGAAAAGAAAACGTGAGTTGGCACGAGCCGATATTTCACGACAATTCAGGTATTCTAGTCAAGGTAAAAAAGAGCCATTCAACATCCGAGTGCGAGTGCCCGCTTGGAAGAACTCAAATTTTTTACGAAGCTACTGATTCTTCCAACAACACAGTAAAATGCGTCGTAAATGTGACGATAGAAGGTAATTTATTAACATTCGCGTTTTAAAACTCTCCACAAATTTCTTGAAGTACGAAAATATTTCCTTCAACCAAATATGCTTGGTTCGACCAAGTTGAATTATCATTAAAATACTGTATAATTTACTTAAAACCACCAAAGTTTCAATTTAAGATATATTCATAAAAATAAAATATTTATTTATTGAAATTTGACTCGTTTTTCAAGATGCTTGCAAGCATGTGCCTGTCCTGTCAAATGGGCGTGCCAATTGTCAAAGTATCGAAGAGAATGCTGTAAAATGCGTCATTACTTGTGATTCTGGCTTTGGATTCACTAACGAAAATTCAAAAAATTCTCTGAATCACGACGTAAGCATGATTATTACCTGTGGAGTCAACGGAACTGCCTGGAACGTCACTTACTTTCCCGATTGCACTGGTTATTTTTATTTATTTAATTATTTATTTATTTAGTTATTTATTTCTTACAGCCTTTATCAAGTTTTATATTTTATCTTTTCTTTATACATATCGACATGTATTATATTAAATGAAGATTCTGTATTTAGCGGTTGAAATTCCAAACTCGATCGGACGCGACGTGAATGTCATTTTACGAGGAAACGCCAGCGTTTGCAACAATTCCAGCGTAGTCAATCAAGTAAAAGATTTATATTTAAGGAGGTATCGTTGAAAGTATAATAATAAAATGTGTCATCTCCAATTACTTGAAATGTACATATATTTTTAGAACATACTTTTATTTAAGGTAATTCTATCAGTACAGTAAAATCAAAAAATTTTATCTTACTTTATCTCCGTACCATGTGGTTTTTCAGGAAAAGTTTGTTAAGAAAAGTTGTTACTAATTGATTCAAGAATAGCATACTCATTGCTACGTATGAATGAAAATTAGAAAAGTTAAAATCTTAGGATTTCTTTAAAAAACTAAAGTTAACTGTACTTCAAAGAGAGTTAAAGATTACAATATTTAACACATGCTCTTATGGGGGAGCACAGAAAATAATGATTTTTGACAATAAATATCTCGAGTTCTACGTATTTAAAGCTCTTAAAATTTAATATACAATTGCACATTGTATTAAAGAAGGTTTTTGCAAATTTTCAACAAAATCCTAAGAAAACGATTTTATGATAGAACTACCTTATAATATCAAAATTTATCAGTTTATGTCTCATTTAGAAATACGTCAAAAAGTATCTCTTTTTATCAATACATATCGACAATACCTCTTCGATATATGAACAAAAAATAAGTATGAAAATTTTAGTGTAAATAAAATGTTTGTTAATTTTCGTGTGTTCAAAGCTGTCGAACGAAATTGCTGATGATCTGGGATCCAATATGCTCGATATTTGTGGAAACGATATTGATTGCAACATCGTGAAATACGATCCTGACTGCAATGAAGAAATAATAAGCGATGACAGCGAGATTTCTAACGTTGTTCTCCGCAGAAAGCGTGATTCTAATGGCCTTGCAACCTCGAATATGGTATCTTCTAAAGTAATAAGCAAGCAGAAAAACAGAAACAGAGGAAAAAGGAAGAGAGGAAAAGTCGAAATTAAATTTCGATTCATCGGTAATACTTTTATTTATAATGCTTATTATTATAAATCACAGTAATTATTTTACTATAATTTTTTAAAAAGTATTATTTCATTTTTTTAAATTTTATTGTTGATTAATTTGTTAGGAAAAATTGTTGGCGAGAATGGTAAAAATCCGAAAGTCGGTATTCAAAAATTGCGAGAAAAAATCGAAGCTGCGACGATAACTGGACAATCAAATTTACTGAATAACAAAACGAACCAGGAAATCGAGAGGCTCGCTCTGAAAATGAACACAGTATTTCAGGATCCTCGGGAAATTTGCGAGCTTGGTCGTGTGTTGAAAAAACACAATTGCAGTAAGTAAGAAATTTCTGTAAAAGCATTGAATAATAAAAGAGTATTTAAAAATGTTTTTTTTTCTTATAAGCTAAGTGTTCCATGGGAACTTTTCACAACGTGACAAGAGATCAGTGTCAGGCTTGTTACTTCGGAGAATACCAAAATTCCACGGCGTCCTCAAACTGCATCAAATGTCCACTGCACACTTATACAAAAAAAATGCATTCGAAGAAATTATCCGATTGTCTGCGTAAGTAAAATTAACCCAGCAAATTATTTATATTGTCAGTCGTACTCGCGAAATTGCTAAAGATTTTCTCACAGACGAGAGATTTCAGAAAAATGACCAGAGTGTGTTAAATTCTGACTCAACAATAAGTTTTTATATAAAAATAAATTATGTTTATTTGGCAAAAGTCTTAAACTAATTGCAATAGAAACTTTGCCTCGAGATCGAGACAGAATAACAACTTATTCTCATTTAATAGGTTTCTGTTGAAATCTCTAACAATGAAAAATACTGCAAAAAAAATTATTGTTGTAGCGTACATCGTTTTCAATTCGAAATGTAGAACATCTATTCAGCAGGTTGGGCAAAGATTCTGACATAGATTTCTTTTTTCTTCTTTCAAGATTACATTTTCTGTATTTTTTGTTTTTTTTTAACTCATTGATTTCATTATTATAGTAAATTTAAAATTTAATGACCCGACATTATTAACACACAAAGTTACTTCGTAATATTATTGAAACATTCGATGTACTAATTTTCTATTAATAATAATACATAATTTAAAATATTTATATACAGAGTGTTAAAATAAGTGTAATATTTTAATTAATATTTTGTGACAAGTACATATGACGTTATATATTTTTCAGCTGTGTGCAAGCCAGGTTTCTATTCGCGTCGAAAGCATGCCCAGGTTTCGTCAGCTGGTCTTGAGCCTTGCACGACTTGCCAAATAGGCTATTATCAGCCAGATTATGGAAAAACTTATTGTTATGTATGCCCGAACAACAAGACAACAACGAGTCGAGGATCCGTCAGCCCGAACGACTGCGTAAATCCTTCAAAAGCTGTCGATCCTTGCGCCTCGATGCCTTGTCTCAACGGTGGACGTTGCTCTTCAGATAACGGAGCTTTTAATTGCGATTGTCCCCCAAATTACGTAGGTAAGCTCACTTTTTATTTTTTTTATATTAGCGCATATTTTGTAGTTTTATTTATAATTAAATTTTTGTAATTAAGAATTAAAATGTAATTTTTCGAGTACATTAAAGAATTAGACATCTATACATAACACTTTTTTTCATAAAATATATTTTTCTTTGATTTTTGGATGTGCATATGAGCAATTCTAGGTCAATTTTTAAATTTCTGAAATTTTTTTTTTTTAATATATGTTATTGTAGATGCAATTTGAAGTATTTATTGAAGTACATTGACCTCGAATTATTCATATATAGTATACGAGACTTTTTAATCAACAGGTTCAATATGCGACAAATTTCAAAATCCCTGTGAATCATCGCCATGCTTGAACGATGGCGAGTGTCTTGTTGCGAGTAAAAATGAGACTGGATTTCCTTACTCTTGTGCCTGCAAATCACGATTTACCGGACAGAACTGTCAGGTTGACCGAAACAAATACTTTCGAGCATAAAGTGAATACGATAAATAAAATGACATAATAACTAAAAATATAAATTATTTAACAGATTTATGTCGACGAGTGCACCTCGAGTCCATGCCAGAATGGAGGAACGTGCACAAGCACAGAGGGAGATTATGGTTGTCAGTGTAAAGATGGTTTTGAAGGTATTTTCATATTTATTATTATAATATTTATTATATTTATAAAGGTATATGTATAAAATCGAAAAATAAAATTTGTCAAATTTTATGTCGTGAGAATGTTTGCATCCGAAAAATAGAGCATACCTGCTTGCATATAGATTGCTTGAAGATCATATAAACAAATAATAAAATAAACTTTTTTTTTCGAGGCTATTTTTGCGAGGTCCCAGTGAATTATTGCGAAGCTTGGACCTGCGAAGAAGGCTCGACTTGCACGATGATTGACGGTACGTGGAAATGCTTGTGCAAGCCCGGATTTCTCGGGCTCCGTTGCAATTTGTTGCCCTGCGACTGGATACCATGCCATTCCAACGCAATTTGTCTCAACGTGCAAGAAGTCAATGCAACGCGAAGGAGCTACCGGTAAATTCAATTTTTTTTCCATGCATATTTAATACATTATTTTTGCATGTTATGAAACGTTATATACAGTAAGGGACATAAACATCAGGAAATTTGGTTTTACAGATATTTTTTGGCCAAAATGTCTGATTTTTAAATTTCAAAAAAGTACATTCGAATAAATTTAATTAGCTTTCGAATGAATCTAGATTCATGAATATAGATACTAATTGTTTCTGTGGCAAAGATTTTTGCATATCAATGCAAACCAGTACAAATAACGTTATCAAATTGGGGACGTATGATAATGGGATGAATTTTTTAATCATGACATAAAGGGTATTTATCGGATCGAGGTCAGTCAGTGATTTTTAGAAACGTCTTGTGATACTCTTTTGATAGGTAATGATTAAAAAATTCGTCCCATTATCATATATCCCTAATTTTGTAATGTCACTTTATCCAGATTTGCATTGATATGCAAAAATCTTTGCCACAGGAACAATTATTATCCGATCGGAATGAATCTAGATTCATTCGAAACCTAATTAAATTTATTCGAATGTACTTTTTTGAAATTTGAAAATCGGATAATTTGGCCGAAAAATATCATAAAAACCATCAGATGTCCCGATATTAATGCCCCTTACTATATGAATATGCAACGCAGATGCGTCTGTCCGGATGGATATGAAGGCGAAGATTGCTCTATCAGAATAAATTATTGCAACGACTCTCCATGTCTCAATGACGGACAATGTATCAACAATTTGCTCAATTATACCTGCGATTGTCCGATTAATTTCTCTGGTGATAATTGTCAAAAAGGTATATCATACACTCTATACTTATTTATTTATTTTTGAAATTAATTTCATAGTGATATCGTCGTTATTTCTTTTGTTAGAGCTGTCCTCGGACTTTGTCTTAAATTTTTCGGACATTGGAACCAGTGACTACGTAATCATGACGGGGCCGAATAAAAGTTTAACGGAGGTATGTCACTAAAAAATATTTTTACACGAGCTTATTACAAAAAAAAATTTTTTTTAAATTACATACATACGTATATGTATAATGACTTTAATTTCATTACTTTGAAAATTGATTGAGATTGTCAGTTAACAGCTTGCGTTTGGCTGCAATCGGTGGATACTCTGAATTATGGGACTGTTCTCTCATATGCAACGAAATTTCAAGATAACATGTTCACTCTGACAGATTATAATGGGTAAAATGAAATAAATTGTAATAAATATATTATATGAATAAAATAAGACATGAAATATTTAAAATAAAAGTTATAAATATTAAAAATATGGTGTAATAATGCACGTTTGTTTCTTCAATAGATTCGTTCTGTATGTAAATGGAGAAAAAGTCGTGACGGACATAACGTTGAACGACGGCTATTGGCATTTTCTGTGCGTCGACTGGAGAAGCTTCGATGGTGCTTGGAACGCTTATGCCGATGGAATTTTGCGAGACAACGGCACGAGACTCGCAAGCGGAAGTTCCATAAACGGAAACGGGACGATCGTAATTGGGCAAGAGCAGGATCGACTCGGCGGCGATTTTTCAGCCTCCGAAGCATTCTTGGGTAAAATTAGCTATCTCGATATCTGGGACAAAGTTCTAGGTAACGAGACCGTTTCCGTCTTACGAGAGAGTTGTAACAACTATTCGGGTTCGATATTTGCTTGGGCACGTACGAGACTCCACATTCGGGGCAACGTCGAGGCAAGTTTTTTTTTTATTCCTATTTTTTATTCCTATTTTTTAATTTTTTTTTTTCAACTTGTACACATTTAAGGATGTACCTGCCATTTAGGCTAAACTGGAAGTAAGTAACGTTTTAAAATGTTTATAATTTAAATGTTGTACAAAAAGTATATATTAATTTCCAAACTATACAATTACTTCTATGGGATAATCATTATTTACGTGGGAAAATATAATGTTTCCTAATATTCTATAAAATTATAGTTAACGATCAATTTTATAGGGAGAAAAAAAGTATCATTTTGATTTTTGATTAATTTAGATTTTGGAAAATGTATTCTGTCGCGGATGCCCAGTGCCCATAGCACCGACAAGGGGTTACATAAACGTGAGCGACGATGGAAGAGAAATCATGTATACCTGCGAGCCTGGATATTCCATCAGAGTTGCTAATTGGCTGGGGACGACGTATAGAAGAAAATGTTTAAAACATGGAGAGTGGGAAGGTTTTCATAATCCTATCTGCACGAGTGAGTTTAATTCGTCAGATTTAAAAAAAATATGAATAAACATTGTTTAAGGTAGGAATCACTTGAATTTTGTCAAGACAGAATTTTTTCAAAATTTCTATTGATCTTTGACATCATATTAACATGTGTGCTAAATTTAAAGAGGCTTCTCCATGTGGTTATTGAGATGTTTATTTTAAAAAATTACCACTTTTAACATGGGCTCTTATAAGAGATTAAAAAATGTGACGACTTAATATCTCGACGAATTATCTCGATTACTGGATGATGAAGCTTCATAAAATTTGTCATACATTTCGACATGACCTCAAAGATAATTTGTGTAAATTTTAAAGAAATTCTGTCTCAAATGATTTTACGCAACTCCAACCTTAATGTTGTATAAAGACCGATGCCAAATTTTATGAGACTAGAATTTTGAGTATGTTGTTCTTTAAACAATCTGAAACAACTTTTCTTAATTGACTTAAGCTCAAAAATTACATGGTAAAGAGATAAATTGAGATAATAACTTTTGATTTAACTGTACCGTTAGATCTATCTTAAAAAAATAAGGAAAAAAAACAAATTGATGTTTTAGAGGTAAAATGTGGTCATCCTGGCTACTTTCCAAGAGGACGAATAAGCGGAAGATCCTTCATGTACGGCGACGAGATTTTTTATAGATGCGAAGACGGATACGAGCTCCGGGGAAATCCGCACAGAGTTTGCAACGCGGATGCAAATTGGAGTGGAATACAGCCTATTTGCATCGGTTAATGTCGAAATATAAAAAATATAATACAATAATATATAATAATGCAAATTCAGTAAAAAAAATAATAAAAATAAAAAATCAATATTTTACAGGTGTGACCTGTAAAAATTTACTTGCACCCGAGAATGGAGATATCGAATACATCATTGAAGAACACGAGAGAGACGACATCTCGATCCTCCAGGTATTTCCTTTTTTTCTTCTTTTTATTTTTATTTTCTTCGGGTAAGAATAATATTTTATTTTTCAGGTAGGGCAACAATTGGAGTTCAAATGCGACCACGGTTTCCGATTGTTCGGTGAACGATATTTGACGTGTCTTGAAACGGGAAAATGGGATTATTCGAGGCCGGAGTGCGTTCCATCGGGTTGCCTTCCCCCGAATTTGTGAGTTATTTTATCTTTTTTTTGAGTCTAAAATTGGAGAATCAAGCTCGAACGATTTTTTTAAGGAATTTGTTAAAATTTTGCATATAAACTATTTTTTATGCCATGTGCATATTGTATTAAGGTATAGTTCCATAGTTTTTTTGTCTATTTAGGATTGTGTTGAAAATTAGTATACAGTTGTTCTTTGATATGCGTACCAAATTTTAAGAGGTTTCATCACGTAGAAAATCGAGATATTTATTGTTAAAAATTCCAATTTTCAATGCTCTCCCATAAGAGCCTATGTTTAATATTACCATTTTCAATTATAAATATCTTGAAGTCTAGATGGTGAACCTTCTCAAAATGTGGCATAGCTCTTTTATTGTACTTCAATGAAACTTCCTCAAGTTTAAAAAAAAATCCTAAGATTATGATTTTTTAAATTTTCATACATACGTAGCAAGTACAGGCCACCTTGGTTGACTTTAAATTTTGAGTAGATTGTTCTTAAAACAATTTGCAACAATTTTTCTTAATTGACTTAAGCTCAAAAACCACATGGTATGGAGAAAAATGGAAATAAAAACTTTTGATTTGACTGTACTGATAGAACTACCTTAAATTTTAAGTTTCTCTGTACAGAATTCGAGATATTTATTGCCGAAAACAGTTAATTAAATAATTACTATTTATGTATTACATATATATTACATATTAATAAAATATAATAAAATTATAATTAAATTAAAATAAAATTATACATTAAATATTAATAAAATTGTAAAACGAAAAAATGTTGACAGGGGCGAAAATGCTTATATATTGTCAACGCAGTTGGAAACTTTGGCAGCGTACAAGGAAATAAATGGGACGTCGACGATCTCGAGTTTGGACGACGGAACATTAAGAAGTGATAATTCGAGTTCGATTTATTCGTTCGGGGATGTAATCGGTTTATCCTGTCGAGAGGGTTACAAATTTCGAGGGAACTCGAAACTGCTGACGGAATTTCGCGTTCAGTGTTCGAGCAATGGCACTTGGATGGGGCTCGTGCCCGATTGCGTACGACTCGAATGTCCTGCCCCGAGTTACATCGAGAACGGAAGAATATTCTTCATCTACGAAAATGGCACAGAACGTGAGATTCTTATGGAAAAAGGCAGAAACGAGACAAACTTGTTTACCAATCAAACCGAGGAGAATTTTGAGAGTGATTTGGAAGTTTTTGAAAAACTTGCTTTGCAGACCGAGGAGTTATTCACTTTCGATTCAGACAAAAAGAAGCTTCAATTTATTCCTGGGACAAAAATCGTTGTTTCCTGCAACGAGGGATACGGAAATGGAAAAAATGTCTCGAGAATTTGTCTCGAGAACGAAAATTGGTCATTCGACGAGCCTCAGTGTTCCAGAATAAATTGTTCCATGAAAAATAATTCGATTATAAACTTTTTTCATACGAAAGTGAACTCATCAAATATTTTAAACGAGACTTTTAATGGAACTTTCGAAAACTTGTCTTTTGTCATGCAAGGGCAATTCTACAAGGATGCATTTATTCTCTCTTGCGAAAATGGTACAGAGATGAAAGTGAAAGGAATGAAGGGAAAGACAGTTAAAATTTTGAAGTGGATTTGCGAGAGCGATGGAATTTGGAGAATCGAGGATCGAAATTTCGAGGATTCGGATTTTCTCAAATATTTGCCAGAGACGAAAAATATTTGTTCGTCGAGTCCCTTTTGCCCACCGCTTCAGGTAGAAGAAAGACAAATAATCTTTCAAACACTTTTTCTATACATTTTGAAGATTGTTTCAAAAATTTTTTATGCCTTTACATAGCTTCCATCAAATGCTTTCGTTGTAAACGAAAAGGACACTGAAGAAAAAGTTCATAATTATAAAGTTGATGAAGTGGTAAAACTTGGTTGTCGCGGTGGTTACAAAATTCAAGGTAAAAGCGAAGCAATTTGTCTACAGAATGGAACTTGGTCTCAGTTGCCTACTTGCGTTGGTGAGAAGTTTTATAAAATGATTTATAATAATTTGTATAATTTTTGTAATTTTGTAATTTTTAATTTTTTAATTGTGTAATTTTTGTTTACTTTTCTTTTATCGATCCGTCTCGATTATTTTATATAATTAAAAAATTGGAAACAAAGAAGAATAAATTATTATAAGAAATATAGTACATATAACGATAATATTAACAAAATATTATTTTACAGAAATTTTTTGCAAAAATCCACCTAAATTGCAAAACGCTGTTTTCAACGAGGCCAGTTTGAAGATTAAAAAATTCACTCCCGACACCGTTATTACGTACCAATGCGTGCAGGGGTATCAACTATTTGGCCCAGGAAAGACCAAGTGTTTGCTAAATGGAAAATGGTCCAGAATTCAAGGAAATTGTTCAAGTAACTAAATTATGCATAAAAAATGATAGCAATGCTTAAAATTTATCATGTTTCTATGGCAAAAATAAAAGATGTCTGAATAATTTACTTTCTTTGATAATTGGAAACATAAAATAAATAATAAGTTTACTCAATTTCAGAAATATCCTGTGGAAAACCAAAAATAGCTCCAGGCGTGACGGTTCAGGGCCGTTCGTATTTGTACCAAGAGAAATTGTCGTACGAGTGTCCCAATGGAGTAATCAAAGGTTCGATAACGTGCAACAGCGATGGAAAGTGGAGTGAACCTCCACATTGTGATGCTCATTCGATCACGACGAGCAATTGATGTACAACTCGATACAATCAAAGATACACATAAAGTAAATAGGTTTTTATTACAAACAATTGTCAATTTGTTTATTCTCGTCTCGTGGACGTTAACAAAAATGATCAGTGTTTGTTGTTGTTTTTTTTCCTCGCACTGTGTGTAAAAAATAAATAATTTTTCTAAAACCAGTGATTCATGATGTTTATGAAAAATTGTAAAATCTTATAAGAAAAAGAATCCTCAAACATTTTCATATACTTTTTCATCGGTTGGAAGTAATAGAATATCGATCAGTAAAAAGACAATGATTTTTTTACGAATGCCAAATTTTTATAATATTCGAAGGAAGAAAAAAAATGTCTTTTTATACAAATGACATTCATATACTATACACAGGTACGCTGTACAAATTAATGATTCCATTTCTTCACAATTTTTTTTCTCTAAGTAATGAGTGAGGTTGGAAAAACGAGAGTTTATCGAGATTTGTTTTGGTAGATTAAAATTTGTCGCTCTGTCTTTTCACTATCAGTCGTAAGTGTGAGCTCACAAAAGAAAAATCAGCACTCTGGATGAGACTGAGTCAAATGTCAGACTTTTATTGAAAGAAAATAAAAATAGAAATTTCTTCCGAACAAAAAATTTCAACAGCGATTGTATGGAGAGAGAATTATGATGAAAATTGCCTACATGTTTAGAGTTCGGATCTGTCACTGTCCACGTGTTTAGATTTGAGCTCTTCAATTCTCTTGATGAAATCTGTCTTCTCTATGCACCCTTCGCAAGATTCTTCCCAGTCATTGAGAATTTTCTTCAGGTCTCTCACTCTGAGCTTCTTCAGATCTACATTCTTGACATCAATTTGCTTCTCTGTAAAACAAAATATTTCAGAATTAAGTACTTGTATCGTTAAGTCTTTATATGAAATACACACATAATTCTGTTCATAAATTTATGAATAAAATTACTTATTTCAGGGATTAAAATTCTTATGCATCCAACATTTTATGTATATCCATACCATTATAGTACAAACAGTAAAATGATAACAATTAGTTAAATTTGGAGAGAACATACTTTTAAATGAAATACGTGAGTACGATTTTTTTTTAACTTTCATTCACATATTGTTTGAACAACTGAACCATAAAATATTTATACAAAATATAGTTATAAAGTCCATGTATAAGACATACTTTGTGATATGATTATTCAAAACATAGACAATTTTTTCTCCTAGATTTATAACCAATCAAATTTTAATTCCGTATACTTTTAATGAGCTTTCAATTTCACTAAATCTGTAAATTCTACAAAATGACCTTCATTTAAAAATTCTACTTACCAAAGTGCAAGTCACAAATTTGAGCATCCTTCTTTTTTAACCGTTCACATACTTTTTCAGGGGGCATGTGCCAGGAAAGCGGTGTGCTCATTTCCTTAAGAATTCCTGTCGCGGAATCTTCCAAGCCACCCAAATAGTAACACTGCAATAACAGCGAAAAAATTATAAAAATTAAAAAAAAAACAGGCTTTGTTTAAAGATTATGGAAAAAAAAGTTTACGCACCAATGTGTTGATCTTGCCCTTAGTATTTAAGCAAAATTGTCTGAAAGCATCCTGAATTTTATTTGGATCTTTGTGGACCTCTTCACTAAGTTTTTTTTCAAATTTTGTCAGTGTTGATATACAAACTGAAATGAAAAAAAAATCAGGAACATCGATAAATCACTTTTGGAGTTTTTAGAAAAAAAAGAAGATAAAAAATTACCTTCGCAATCTCCAGATTTGAGCGCAGAAACGGTTGATATTGTTCCAATAATGAGAAGTGAAAAAATTGACGCATTTAGCCTCATTTTTAACAAGTGCATTTCCTTAGCAGTCTGAAAACACAAATTTTGAAAATGATGTTAAATTTCACCGAAAACTTGATCTTGCACGGTTGTCAAAGGTTCGAAACAGGAAAAGATGGAATATTTCAACGAGCAGTCGATCCATGCTGAAAGGATGAGTAAAAGACTCGAAATATTTTTAGATTTCTGTATCGTAGGGTTATGAGCACTCACCTTTGGTACAGAAGTTTCCAAGTCTCTTTATATATCTCCCAAAATTTCTGGAAGAATTGCTTGAACGTTAAAAAAAAAAAATTAAGGTAGACTTCGCTCTGTTATTTTTGTTAACCGTTGCAACGTTTCACGAAATGTGAAAAACTTTTAGATACCAGTCCCGGCTTTTATATGGGAAAAAAGTCAGACGTATCGGTATCGCGGTTTCGCACCTACACGTTGGCTTCTGTCAAAACCTCCGAATCCCAGCTGGCGCAATTGGATTGGCTGATACGAGAATATCGACTAAACTTCTTTCCATTGGCTCGTTTTGTGGGCATCGATAGGCGGCAAATTCAAATGTCAATCGGTTCTTGAAAATTTTCGCGACAGCAACGCCACGCCGAAAATTACATTGTGTGCCATCTTTGGAGAATTTCACGAACTATTTGAATGACCGTGTGAAATTTTTCTACACGTATCGTATCTTTTTTCTCCAGTAGCCGGACATGATTTCGGGTTTCCAGTAGGACTCCATTATTCGAGATTTGTGGGTTATTTTCGCAACGATCACATTTCTCAGTTCCCATTTTAGACAGTGAATTGTACGATTTTCGTGTGAATGCTTGATCCTTTCGTAACTTTTGTAAAGTAAAAAACAGGAGAATGTTCGGACCAGGCGCAGCTCCGATCGTCGTTTTAAGTAAGTTCAGGACAACGTGATTTATGCTCATTTGTTTCTCCAGCGATTATGTATTTTTTAACGTTATAACTTCAAGAGAGACAGCAAGATTTAGTCACGCGCAATGTTTTCTCGATTGATTATTTCAGGTCAAAACACGAAACGTGATTCTGGCAAAAAGGTCCAGAAGGAAAATATCCAAGCGGGCAAGGTGATTATAACGTTTTTTTTATTGGTATCTTACTTTACCTTATATGGAATTCACGATCGCCGGCACGCCCACGTGCACGTGATAATAAAAATTCACCTACTACGCAGACGAATCAAAATACGTTTAAATGTCACTCACTGTTTTTGAACGGTTTTAAATATTTATTTAAACAATTTACCGACGGTACAAATATTCTGTTAATTGTGCAAACAGGCTATCGCGGACGTCATAAGAACATGTCTCGGCCCTCAAGCGATGCTGAAAATGTTGATGGATCCTATGGGCGGAATAGTCATGACCAACGACGGAAATGCGATTCTTCGGGAGATCACTGTTCAACATCCGGCAGGTAAATCCATGATAGAGATTGCGAGAACCCAGGACGAGGAAGTCGGCGATGGTACGACATCCGTCATTGTTCTCGCTGGCGAGATCTTGGCTAGCGCGGAGCCCTTCCTGGAGCAGGGCATGCACCCGACGGTTGTCATTAGAGCTTACAGGCAGGCTTTGGAGGACATGATTGAGATCCTTAATGACAAATTGAGTCTGGAGCTTGATCGCACCAACAGAAAAAAGCTCAAGGAGGTAATCCAGTCCTGCGTCGGAACAAAATTCATCGGTCGCTGGTCAGAACTGGCCTGCGACATAGCTCTGGACGCTGTGCACACTGTGATGCTCGAGGAAAATGGACGTCGCGAGATCGACATCAAGCGTTATGCCAAAGTTGAGAAAATACCCGGAGGAAGCATCGAGGAAAGTTCCGTGCTGAAAGGAGTCATGATCAACAAGGACGTGACTCATCCCAAGATGCGACGTTACATCAAGAATCCGAGAATTTTACTCTTGGACTGTCCCCTCGAGTACAAGAAGGGAGAGTCACAGACGAACGTTGAGATCATGAAGGAAACTGATTTCACGAGGATTCTCGAGCTCGAGGAGGAGAGCATCAAGAAAATTTGTGACGAGATAATCGCGGTCAAGCCGGACGTCGTGTTCACGGAGAAAGGAATTTCCGACCTGGCTCAACATTATCTCGTAAAAGCAGGAATTTCAGCGATTCGCAGGGTTCGCAAGTCCGATAATAACAGAATTGCGAGGGCCTGCGGAGCAACTGTGGTCAATCGTACTGAGGAATTGCGCGAGGAGGACGTCGGAACCGGAGCTGGTCTCTTTGAGATAAAGAAACTCGGTGACGAGTACTTTTGCTTCATCACCGAGTGCAAAGATCCGAAAGCGTGCACCATTATGCTACGAGGCGCGAGCAAGGATGTTCTCAACGAAACCGAGAGGAATTTGCAAGACGCCCTTCACGTAGCTCGCAATCTTCTCATCGAGCCCAAACTCCTCCCAGGTATCGTTTATCCCAGCATACTATTATTAATTAATTAATTAAGGTAGTTCTATAGGTACTGTCAGATCAAAAGGTTTTATTTCAATTTATCTCCATACTATGTGGTTATAGAGCTTAAGGTAGTTCTGTAGTTTTATCAATTATTTAGGATTTTGTTGAAAATTGGTTCAGTCATTCTTTGATATGTTACGCATATGCCTACCAAATTTTAAGAGGTTTCATCACGTAGAAATTGAGATATTTAGTGTTAAAAATCCCAATTTTCAGTGCTTTCCCATAAGAGCCTAAATTAAATATTTTGATTTTCAATCTTAAATATCTTGAAATCTCGATGGTGCACCTACTTAAAATTTAGCATAGCTCTTTATTATACTTCAAAGAAGCTTCCGCAAGTTTTTTTTTTTAATAATAAGATTATGAATTTTTTTATTTTCATACACACGTAGCAAATACAAGTCACCTTGGATGACGTTGAATTTCGAGTATGTTGTTCTTGAAATAATTTGCCAGAATTTTTCTTAATAGACTTAAGCTCAAAAACCACATGGTATGGAGATAAATTGAAATAAAAACTTTTGATTCGACTATACCTGTAGAACTACCTTAAGTTTATTAAGAAAAGTTGTTGCAAATTGTTTCAAGAACAACATACTCAGAATTCAAGGTAATCCAAGGTGACCTGTACTTGCTACATATGTATGAAAATTAAAAAAATCATAATCTTAGGATTTATTTAAAAAACTTGAGGAAGCTTTTTTGAAGTACGATAAAGACCTATGCTAAATTTTAAGAAGGTTCACTATCTAGGATTGAAGATATTTAGGATTGAAAATTATTTAACACGAGCTCTTATGGGAGAGAACTGAAAATTGTGATTTTTAACAATAAATATCTCAATTTCTACATCGTGAAACCTCTTAAAATTTGGTACGCATATGCGCAACGTTTCAAAGAATGACTGTACCAATTTTCAACAAATTCCTAAATAATCGATAAAACTATAGAACTACCTTAGAGTATTTAATGAAGTATTAATTAATAATTTGATTTTAGGTGGTGGAGCAGTTGAGATGGCAGTCGCGCGACATTTGAATGAAAAGGCTTCGGGAATCGCCGGGGTTGAGCAGTGGCCTTACAAAGCTGTGGCGCAGGCTCTCGACATTATCCCGAGAACTTTGGCACAGAATTGTGGCGCAAATATCATTCGCACATTGACGGCCCTCCGGGCGAAACACGCGTCCGGCGGGACCACTTGGGGAATCGACGGCGAAACTGGTCAATTGGTCGACATGAAAGAGCGTGGAATTTGGGAGCCGCTCAGCGTGAAACTGCAGATCTACAAGACCGCGATCGAAACTGCGATTCTTTTGCTGAGAATCGACGACATCGTTTCCGGCACGAAGAAGAAAACCGACGGCGACCAGCCGGCTCAGCCGAGCCAACCCACCGAGGAATCCATGAAGGAATAATTACGATCTGCGTCTCCAATTAATTGCCTTCGATAGATGCCTCGCCTATTTCTTTTTTTTGTATTTCTTCGTTCGCATCAACGCTCATCGATTAATGTCGCAATTCTCACGCTGATTATGTATTTACAGTTTCTCACATCGTTCACGAGTTTTCCCATTTTTACAAAATAAAACTTATTTACAGAATTCTCTTTGCGGTGATTAATTTTTGCTAATGCCCGTTAATAGAATATATTTCAAATAACACTATACTCTGATAAATTATTTATTTATTTCTTCATTACGTCACAAGGTCTTTTTATTAAGATATCACTATAAATAGTCTGTGAAGAATGCCAAGGTAGTAGTTATCTCTGATGGCATTTCGAAGTCAAACATTTATTTTATTTATCAGTACAACGACTGGAGCTATCTTTACAACTCGTACGACCAATTTTTCTCTGGGTTCAGGTTTTATTATATTTTCGCTCGTGTACATTCTTCTGAGGCAAAAATTATCAAGTCAAATTATTTCCAATCCAACTTTTTGACGCCATATTAATTGTGAAATTAAAAAAAAGCCTCATCGAGCAATATATCGAGACATTTTCATTCACAACTTACAACGTGCGAAATCAAGAAAAAATATTATCTTCAAAAACAAATATCTCAATTTCCAGACTATAAGGTAAACGGCCCAATAGTTGGACAATTTTCGCTATATTATTTTAAATATTTGAATGATTTTTTTTTTTAATAAAATCGTATGGATTATTTTTCCTATACAAAAAAGGTGTATTTTCCATACGATTTTTTTATTGGAACAAATCGCTCTACTCCAGAAACAGGGTCAATTTTCTGTCTAACTATTAAGACAATTCTACATATTCAAACGTTCAAGTATTTATTTACTAGAAATATTTAAAATGAACACATCAAATGAGTTTTGAATTGCTACAATATCAGACAATAGTTTATATGTGAATTTCAAGCAGATTAATTTTTTTCAATATTTCTTAAATAAATAAAAAGTGAGAAAACCTTTAGCTGTTCAACTATTGGGACGTTTACCTTAAGGGGTTTTGATACCGTTGGCGAAAATAAATGAAGTTTTACATGTTAAAAGTATAGAGAATCAAAATTTATTAAGAACACGATGAAAATTTGAAAGAACGTTCTTTGCCACGAAACAAATTTATATAAATTCAGAAAAAAACAATCGTCTACATTGTTTTCGAGTAATCAAGTGTTGAAGTTACATTCTTATACACGGAGAGTATATCTATATTATCTAAAAAAATGATATTTCATGGTTCAATTGTTCGTAAAATAATTAGACGAAAATTCGAAAAAAAATTCGTGTTTACACATTTCATATGAAAGAATATTCTCTCCAAATTTGAACGAATTTTAATTATTTCGTTATAACTATCGAAACCCCTCAAACGTCATGAAAATTCGGCTACAAAACTTAGAAGATTGATCTCCATGCAAATTTTAAATTTTAGCAAAAAAAAGTTGTAAGTTGTAAAGGCAAATTGTAATTTTTAAACGAGAAACGATGGAATCCCTTGCTCAGCCTCGAACCGAGTGATTACTCGAATTTATATAATTATATGGAGCGTATGTATTACAATAAATGCCTCGTGCGAACGCACAAAAAAAAACAAAACAAAACAAGCTTCTCGCATCTCGAGTGAAAGGACGGAGGATGATTTTCCTGCTGGTCTCACTTCCCACGCGCAAAAGTGCGAGAAAACCTGATTTTGTCGTCAGAAACGATCGAGAGAGAAGTTTAGTATCGTGCGCGTAAAATCCGCTGGTATAGCGGACTCGTTGTATACATCAGGCTCGCGAGCTATCGAGGTGGTGCGAATAGAGGCATTTCGGGCTTGGAGCGGATGCAATTGAATGGCGCGAGCGCTATCGCTAATTGTGTAATTACGGTTAATTGGGCTAATTAAATGGAGAGATAAAACAAAGAGATAAGGAAAATGAAATAGGGAATCGCAAGAGGAGCCTCTCGTGAGTGCGCGCGCGTATTCGCGTGCAAATCGTCGTTACTCTCCCGGGAAAAACAAGGTGGCGTCGCATATACTGTATATAGGTAGATATTATACATATATATACATCGATTGTGTGTGGAGTTATATCTATACATATACAACTTTCGAACTACATATAGTATATAATTGTATACAGGCTCGCTTAAAATTCCAAGTATTATTTGATAAAGCACCTGAATTAGGCTCTAATAAAAAAAAAACAATTAATAGCGATTATTTAGAAATTTCGCATATTTATTGCACTTTTTATCGCTATTATGTACTATGATTGTTTATTATGTGTAAATTATTGAAATATTCTTATGTTGTTATCGCCGTTGGAAATAATATGCATTGTTTTGCAACGATTTTATTAGAGAAGCCTTTTTTTCCACGGCACACTTTTTCCATTCAATTGGAATCTAAATTTGTATTTGCACACGCGAGCACCGTACTCGCAGGTTGGAACGCGAGAGCTGCGGTGCAATCGCGCGTGTGTACCGGACGCGATCAATCGGACCTGCGTTGTTTGATCCTCTCGATGGGGACAATACGAGACCGTAATAATACGCGAGAGTAAAAACAACGGGGGTCGCGGGTTGCCCGATTGAACGGGAAATTGTTAGGACGCGGGGTCATCGTTTCGCTTTTGTGAAACGCTCTGTACGCGCGTCGTAAAACGTTGGGTTGTGCGCGCGCGCATTCGTACCCAAAGTGCCTTTAACTATATATTTACGCATACGTACGTGTGTGCATAACACATATACGATCGGGAAGCCCGGCGTGCCAAAGGCCGACAAATGTCATGATTTTCATAACGGTTTTTTCCGCAAAATTTAGAACCGGCTCGCAAACGTAAAGGGCGAGAAGAGCTCAGCATGAATGAGGGGAGATGATGCCGGGCACCTCTCGACATTTGGCTACTTCCAACGGTGGTAAATCCATTTATAATTTATTTTTCTTTCGTTACTATTTCGTGCTCTTCCCAACTATATTATCGCAGTACTCTGCCGAGGTTGACAGATGCTTTGACGTTTTTCCCAACGTAATGGGTGTCGTATCGGATATTATAAACTTCGTTCTGGCTTATTTTTTATCTCCCTATCTGTTTTCCATGATAAATAATCAGCAACTTTTCCTTGTTACGATTTTGCGTCCCTTTTTATTTGTTTTCATTGTATATTAATTGCATTTCATATTTAAGCTATGACATTTTTATTTATGTACAATTTTGTAAGCGGTAATTATTGTTTTGCTCAATCATTTGCTCATCGTTGATTGTCACTCGTATACTATTATCGCAGTACTCTGCCGAGGTTGACAGATGCTTTGACGTTTTTCCCAACGTAATGGGTGTCGTATCGGATATTATAAACTTCATTCTGGCTTATTTTTCATCTCCCTATCTGTTTTCCATGATAAATAATCAGCAACCTTTCCTCGTTACGATTTT
>JAPYYW010000887.1:0-38343 GCA_030522545.1 Cremastinae sp. A BG-2022a
AACTTTTCTTAATAAACTTTTGCTCAAAAACCACATGGTATCGAGATAATATGACATAAAAACTTTTGTTTTGACTGTACTGATAGAACTACCTTAATGGAAACATCAAAATTTAAATATTTATACCAAAATTTATATATATATATATAGTTACTCAAATATGCACGATTAAAAAATTTGTCGTATTTTTTTGAAATACTATAAACAAATCAATTGAAAAACTATCAAATAAACTTATTTAATATATTGTATGAAGTTTGATATTTTATTAAATTTGTTTTATATTTGTTTTTACACGTCTATTGTTTTTACTTTGTTCTTCAAATAAATACAATATTATATCAAATAATATTTGTCAATAATATAAAACAAAATGAATCAATCAAATGTATATATCTTGTAGAAATACGTGATAAAGACGTTATTTTGTTAATTTGGAACGAATATTGAAAAAAAAATTACATAATGCAAATTGAAGAAATTTTAGTAAAAAAAATCCTACATATGCCTTTTCACAAATAAAATTTGTAATACTATGAAAAACGTAAAAGTAATAAAAAATAAATGATAGCCGGGATGAAAGGTAAATACAAAAATATTTATAAAATCGATAAAGTTGAAACGAAAAATCGGGAATATTTGAGTGTAAAAATACCTTTTGCAGCTTTTGCTGAGCACGTTCGAGACGATAAAATCAATTGCGAGCGATCCAGCGAGCCGTCACCGGGATCAACCGTTTTGGCAGTACGTACTGCGGGAATTCGTGTTCAGAACGATATCGTCGCAACGGTCGGAGGACGAGCTATTCACAAAGATCCAAGAAGCTCCTTTCTACGGCGGTCCGTTGCCGGGAGCCTCGAACGAGGAGAACGCTTTGCTGTCGAGCGGGAACGTTTATCGAATTTCGAACGAACGGTGGATTCTCTGTCAGGATGATTGCAAGGAGTGCGAGGAGTGCGCCGGACGAAGAAATCCAACGGTCAAGTGGGTCTTGAGACGAGTTAGACGGTGGACGCCCGATGGCCTACCCAAGTGGGATCTCCAGTTGACGGTTCTGTCTCGATCGGACAAAAGCTCTCAAAGTGATCAGTCACCCGGCACAAAGAACATCTGGATCAAGAGGAATCCGGTGGCGGAGCGATCGCAGGATAGAATCGAGGAATTCGCGGGAAAGAGAACGATGAGGAACTTGACGAAAATGAAGAGACGTCGATCGACGATTAAATCACCTGGACAAGTTCCCCTGGCGTTCTACTATCCGGAGGATCACTCGGGGATCACCGAGACGACGGATGGTCCGAGCGGTGATCCCAGTTTGATCATGGGTATCGATCAATACGGCGAAAAACATCTGATCCATCTCGTACCGATGTCCTGGCCCGTCGAGATCAACGAAGCCTCCTCCTATCCTTGGGGATCTCACCCGACTGCCAATTATTCGCCGCGCATCAGCAGAAAGACACACCCGAGCCGGCTCCCTTACGACAAGCTCATCGAACGAATTATGGACTCTCTTGGCGCCCATAGAAACTTCATCGAGGCCTTTTTGTCATCCGAGAAACTACTTCCGGATGTGTCCAATCAATTTGCCAACGCGTATCGTTCCTACGCCCCGGTCATCAACGACGACGAAAACAGGTTCCAGGCTGGCAACGACGATCGTTATCGCTACAACGCTTATCAACCCTTTGACTCCGAGTACCAGGTTGACGATGATCAACAGGAGAGACGTTACGACGAGTACAGGGAAGTTAATCCCTCCCTGCATCAAGACCGAAGTGCCAGGAACGAGCAAGAGACCTATGGGACCAACATGGCCGACGTTGAACGCAAACGTCGCAATTCTGGCACTCACTTTACCCAATCACCCATTACGAGTATAACACCGGTTACACCGATTTACGATTACGCGATTACGAGCAAACTCCTCGATTTGGCATCAGCTACTGAATTTACCAGCTCCCAGGTTAACCAAACGCTTCCGCCAGCATCGAACTCGCGGTAGTACGAGCTATCGTAGATTAAAATTTTTTGGTACGCACTACGAAATTATACACGGAGAGAATTAAATATTAAAAATTACCGTGCGCAGTAACGGTAACCAGATGACAACCCTGAAAATTTGCTTATTATTATTACAGAGTACAACAGAGATTTTCACGAAAAAAAAAAAATTCTCCTTCAGATAGAATATTTTAGCAGATTTTCTAGTAAATTTTGATGTGTAACAAAATATGAAAAACTTAAATTTTATAAATGTATAATATAAGCAAAATTTTACTTTTCATTTTATTATTTTCTGCATTTCAAAAATGTTTACGAAAAAGTATCGCCTTTTCAACAATTTATTTTAAGATTTATTATAAAATTTAATGAGTGTTAAATAAAAATTGAAAATTGGTATACAAATTATTGTTTTTCTCACTTGTCAACGATTGAAATATCACGGTAATAATTTTTACCGTGAAATTCATCACAAAAAATAATTTTAAATTCTCTCCGTGTCAAAATTCGTTCAAATTTGGAGAGAATATTTTTTTTAATTTTCGTCTACGTATTTTCCGAACAATTGAGCCATGGAATATCGATTTTTAGATAAAATACACATTCCGTGTACAAGAACGTGACTCGATCACTCGAAAGCAATGTGAACCATTTTTCATTTCGTTTTAATTTTTATCATGTTCTCAACAAAATTTCGATTCCCCATACTTTTAACATAAAACTTGATTTTTTTTCACCAGCTGTATCGAAATCCCTCAAGGTGATTTCACAGATCCTACAGTCACTTGAAAAACGTGATTGGTTCAATAAACATCTTTAATTATTACTCAATAAGAATAATACTTCTTCAGCCCACGCAACTGAAAAAAAATGTTAATTGAATCTAAATTAACAAATGAAATGAACAAATGAAATTTTTTTGATTCAACAAAATTTTAGTAGATTCAATCAACATTTTTTCTCAGTGCAGGTTAGTGACAAAAATAGGCTGATTATTCGATTTTGATGAAATATAAATAATTTGCATGTTCAAACAAATCGCGCTTTGCAGTTATCTCTCTCGCACTCACGTATCACGTGGCACATCCACGGCATCACCTCAAATGGAAATCTCGATTCTCAGCCATTACACGTAAATTCTTCACTTACCTGTATCTCTGAAATAAAAGTTTCAAAAGTGTCCCATGGGGGAAAAAAACGCTTCAATGTATTATTCCGAAGGAGAAATCTATGTGTGTGCCGAGAATGGTCGACGTCACGATACGCCGAGCTTGGCTTTGCTGTTTAGAGATAATGAATGCCTGGTGCACTGGCGGTTGCGAAATCCGAAGGCAGGCCAAGTGACTTGGCTCGTTCATAATGCGAGCACCGTAGCATTTGCAGTAATTGCCGAGCAATGGATACGCGCAGTTGACATGAGGGAATCGTGGATGGTTATGGTTGAGCTTTCACCTCTATATAGCCAAGTTGGCAGGTTCTATATTGAGCGTTGCTGGCTTATACTCTCTGAGAGAGAGTTTCAGGTCCAAGGAGTCAGCTGTGTACGGCAACGGTTGCGGAGTTTCTCTGTGTCTGTCTCTGCTGGAAGGGTGCCGGTTGGAAAGGACTGAAAACAGCAAGGTAAGGCGGTGCTTACATTTAATTAAGGGTGCGGGTACGAAGTTCGAGAGACGGAGAGGTTCAAAACCCTGTAGACACTCCGAACGAAATCGAAGCGGATGAACGAGGACGGGCGAAGAGTTGTACGCTCGCAAATCGGCAAGAGTGAATGCACGAGTCCCAGACAGAGATAACCACACTTCACAGGGTTAAGACAGGGTTACTCGTCTAATTATCCACCCCTTTCCGGTTCTTTCAGCCCCTACGAACAATTTCCTCGTTTCGAACGTCGTAGAGGTTCTAACCCGCTCGCACTTGACGTCTCGCGTTATATCGAGATATATACTATATATCTGCTGTGTACACTTTGGACTTCTTTTCGACTCATCGTAAAAGTCTAGACACGCCCAGCCTCTCTGGACCCAAAATATCCGCTTCAATTTTATTTCTTTCGAGATTCTTTGACGCGATATCCGACTTCCTTTTTTTCTTCCTAGCTTCTTTCCTCGATGTTTAACTTTTTAATTGAATTCGTGCTTCGCGTTTGGATAATTAGCCCGGAGAGAGAGCTGTACAGGAGGATGCTTGGGACGCCGGAAGTGTATATTCAGTGTTTTTTGGTTTTTTGTTTTTTGGTTTGAGTGCATGTCTCGATTGAAAAAACAAAAAGTGTATCGAGCGGGTTTTTCTCGAGTTGGGTATAAGATTGACGTTGTCGATCCATTGGAGCGGACACGCGAACGCATCGAAGCGTTCACTCGGGATTAGTTGAAAAAATAGAGAGGCGACTGGCGCGAAGCTTTCGCAACTTTCGAGCCTCGACTCCGAACAAGCGCGCTCTCTCGCGTGTGCGAGCTCTCACGTATACATCGCTCGCGAGTAAGGTGTCTCGGCGCATTTTTCCAGATATTTAAATCCTCGCGAACGAGTTCTCGCGAGCTTTTTTTCCGGGATCGGAAAAAAGTGTCGAATTGTATATAACATCGGCGACGGGTATATGCGCGCGGACGTGAAAAGTGGCGGGGCCGCTGCGGAAGATTCGGAAAAGCTGGCCGAAGTACCGTAGCGGGCTTCCCGACTGGCGGGATCGCGGGAAAAAGCATTCTCGCGGAGTTGTTCGAGCGTGATGTGTATTCTATCAGACAGAAAGGGCGGGCGGAATGGGAGAGAGCACTTTTTCGGAGACGGGGTTCCCGCTCGAAAAAAGAACTCTCGGCTTCGTAAACGGGTAGGCGGTATAAACCTTTCCTCCCTCGTTTTCTCAAGGTACATAAATGTTTCCTATATATATGTGTATAGTGTCTTATTCTGCTCGAGCTGCTCCAACGTTTCGCGCGAGCTAACAAAAAAAAATAAATAAAGTACCTGCTTCTTTCGCTTTTTTGACACATTTTCTCTGCCGCCGAAGAATAGTTTTCGAGTACTGCTCTGATGTCTTTGTTATAAAAGTCCGCCATTCGCTTCGTCTCGCGATTACGTTGCTTCTTCTTTTTATATATTTTATTTCTTATTTCGTCATCATCGGCAAGTTTTTATCGTCGGAGTAAATGGGCAAGCCATTCGGGAGAAATGAAGGGGAATCCCTAAATTTCTTGGACAGTTAGTTACGTCCCCGCAGAAAGAATAGTGGACTGCGTGGGCGTACACAGACGTCGAGGATTGAAAGAGAGATACTCTCTTAAGAGGAAAATCCTCTTGTGTTGGCGATTGCAGTTTCCTTCGATTCCCATCATAAAAACTTATCTAGAGACAAATTCGGAGTCAAAAACAACTTTTTCGATAGCAATCGATATAAAAGCGGAGCGAGTAAAAATTCTTTCGAATTGTTTCCACTTTAGAATTAACTCGAGTTTCCACTGCGCAAATTTCCTGACGAAGATGACTCGTGGGATTTCTTTAAGACTTCCTTCCCGATGTTGCCAACATACAGTGCTAAGAAATAACGAGGAACGATCAATCACCGTCACCGCATCATTTTAATATCGCAATTAATAAAAACGTCCAAAAAGTTTCCAATCGATCGGACACGATCATCCGTTGCGAAACTTTTCGCCGTTGTAAAAATTTCTCATCAAGCCACGAGCAATTTCGTGATCTCCGCGGAGGGGGGAGAAGATAAATCGTTTTCGCGGCGAAGATGTCGCGCGATCTTGCACTTCCTGGCCTGGAAAGAATAGCTGGATGAAAACTTTTTTTAATTCTACATTTTTTTTTCTTCTTCTTCTCGTGAGGTCGGAAACCTGGAACGTATCCGCGCAATATAAAAATTGTGTATGTGTGTGTATGAGGAAAAGGGATGAGGAAATATGAAGAAAAGGCACGAGGGACATGCAAGAAGATTCCACATCGCTCGGTCCAACATCCAACGATCTCTTCAATATCCTGTAAGCGAGGAATCGCAAGAATTTCGGATATTAGTTCGAGAGGCGCATTGATCGTAATCGTTGGCGAGTGTACCGGTATAGGGAGAAAAATCTCTCTTTCTACCTCTATCTCTCGTTCTCTTATCTTCACCTAATAAATATCGTTTATTTCTCCGTTTCTTCCCCCCCCCCTGTCTCCGCGGTGTCTCGGATGGCTCATGTCGATGCTCAAAAGCAAAAGAGCTTCGGGCCCAGACAATCGTGCGAGAGCAGAGAGAAAGAGAGAAAGGAGAGAGGAGGTTTCGAAACGAAGCGAGGAAGGAAAGCTTTTGGCTCTTCCCAGAGAGCGAGCATTCCCATCCCGGAGCCTTTGAGCGCGTGCCAGAGTGCCGAAAACGTTCAACATATGAAAAATATGAAAAATAAACGCTAGCATAGAGAAATAAAATTATAAAAAACGATCAAAAAGCAGTACGTGGTGTTCGAGAAGTCGACATCGACACGAAAAAGATATGACAAACTCGCGATAAAATCCTGAGAACAAGTAAATGAAAAATAACAAGAAAATAAAGAATAAAATTGTATAAAAAAAGATTGTAAAAAGTGTCCGGGGATGATTTTACGACTGAAAATTTCGGTCAGAGTTCATTTTTTTTTACTGTCGACGTCGAATTCTAGGAAAGGTTATATGTGACAGTGGGGAAGAAGGGAAAAAGAGAGAGGAAGAGAGCGCCGATTGAAGAATTCGTCCTTTGACCTCTTTTGGTCTGGGACGTTTTCGTAATAGAAAACGAAATAGGATGTCGATGCAAAAAATGTTGTTTTTCGGGTGGATGCCTGGCCAACATGGGAAGAAACGGGCGTGTGCATGTCTGGCGCGCTACGTTTCCTTCCACTCCAATTTCTTCGTCTGGGCGAGGGCGCTTTCCGTCGTCAAAGAGCCAGCGCGAGAAAGCGCACCTGACGAGATTGACACGGGTTTAAAAGAGGGAAAAACCGGGTCGAGAGTCGTCTCGTGCGCGCGCGCGCGCGTGTGTGCAAGCCTGAAAGCGGCCTGAAGAGGCAAACGCGACGAATTACGCGCAGTGCTTTTCGGTTAGACGCGAGAAAAATTAGGAAAATGTCTGCTACAGGCTCTCGTGCTTGGATAAAACTTGGCACTCCCGTTTCTCTCTCTCGTAGGATTCAGAACTCCATTTCTCGGAATTGAAGTACGATCGAGAGCTTTTTCCCCTCGCTTTGAAAGATTCAAATATTTTTTTTTCCCCGTTGAATATAAAGTTTTTTTCGCGCTATTTCTCGTTGAAGAAAATATGTCACATGAAAACTCAAGAATTTGATACAACTCTGCTTCGGATATTACATCTGGCATAATAAAAAAAATAATCAGTGGCTTTTTTTTAAGTCCTTTTTAAGGATGTTGAATTTTCGTACTGTTTTTTGGAGTGAAATTTTTATAGAAGATATTAATAAATGTACGTACATAAAATGTTAATAAAAAACACTCATTTTAAAGATATTTTCTTATATTAAATTGATCGCATGCCTTTATCAGGAATAACTAACTTTTGGATGTATTGTGCAAAACAAATTTCATGAGATAAACATGATAATATTCTGACAAAACTTTTTTATATTTTTTTGTATTGCTAAAGTAATTTATAAGATAAAATTATGTAAATGATTAAGTACATTAACTGTATACATAAGCAATTATTAATTTTTACAAATAAATATTATCCATAAATAAGTGAATATGAGTATTTGAATCGATGCAGTTTTTTAGGAGATTGAGCAATTTCATAAACACCTTGAAAAATTTATATATGTATTTTTACTCGTGCCTTATTTTTTAAGTATTAAAAAAAATTTTACATTATTTTCGATATGTCAGAAATTGCATCGTTAATTTAAAAAAAAAAGAAACGGAAACAAATTATTCAATTTTTTTTATTTGAAGAACTGGCGTGTAAACATGAGGAATGAAAAAGTGCAATTAATTGCTGCAAAACTCAGTAAATAACTGAATTTTCAATCACGCTGGAGTTCGTATCTTTATTGCGAAAACAAAAAGAAAACAAAAACAAATGAAAACTTTCTTGGTGCATAAATTGTCTGGTCTTTTTTCCGGATGGAGAAGAAACGGGGGTGAGGGGGGGGGGATAGATATGACGTATCGGGATTTCTCGTTGTAAAACAAGTTTCTCATTGATGGACGAGGATAGGGAGGAGGAGAAGGGCTGGCCAATCAGCAGAGTGCTCTCGGGCACAAATCGAAATGGCCAGAGATGACGTACTCGCCGGGTAAAAGGGAAATCACAGTTTTTAAATTAATGGATGAAACACAGAGCGTAGATACAAACGAGATACAGCCTTCACCGCGATATATGGAAACGATTGGTTACAGCACCCGGTGTATTGCCAAAGGACGCGAATTCCGCAAATGGTCCCGCTTCTCCGACGGATTCGAGCCCGAAAAGCTATATGATTGCAAAAAGTTGGATATTTGATCGGGGCCGGCTATATCTCGGGCCATATCGAATTCACGCGATAAGGACTCAGCGAGTCATTTTGAAAAAGTTTACTGCTCTCGGGCTGGAATGCTCATTTTCCGAACTGTTGCTCCGCTACGGAACATTCATCGAAATATATATAAGAGAGGGAAAAAGAAACTAATCGTGCGCGATATCAAAAAGTACATCCATTTCGTATAAGAAGTATATTGAAAATATTTGAAAAATCCGGAAGTGGAGCTCGTGTCACGGACACGGGAAAGAGTGCGAGAGCGCTTTCAAGTCGTACGTCGGCGGGGCCAAGGGAGAGGGTGAGAAATAAGGGGATGGAAATAACTTATTTCATGTATATATATATATATATGTGTGTGTGTGTGTGTCGCGGTTTGAACGGAAATATAACAGTATGCCCGACAGGCCACGCGCGGATTTCAATTTCCCCGATCGTGCGCTTAAACATTCGTCATGGATATATAACCGTGGTAATGCTCGGTTATAGAAATGAGGCTCTCGAGCCCCGCGGATTCGTCTGAGAAGTGAGAAGCGAAGGAAATTTCCATAATTCAACCCCAAGCTCGATTTCCCGTTTTCTTCCTTCCCCCTCTTCTCCCTTTTTCCTTCCCCTCCCCCCTCCTTTCCCGGTATATTTCCGGTGCCCGGCGTGCACTTCGGTAAACGCGAATAAACGATTATATGGGTCATTCGACATAGAGAAAATCTCGAGTACAAACTGTTCCTTTGTTCTGAAAAAAATAATTTCAATCACCCGCGACAATCAACGAGAGACATTTTTTTTTAAATCTTAATATTGCTATCGATTTTTTTAGTAAAAATTGTAGCACCGATTGAGCGTCAAAAACAGAGATTGTAGAAGATAATTGAAACATATTTCCGGATTGATGGAAGAAAGCCGATTTTGGCATGCGCGAGACGTCACATTTTACTGGCAAGGAAAAAGCTCGTATAGAATGTCATACACGCTGAAAGGATTTTTAGCCTTCGATTCTTTTTCCCGGTCTCTCTCCTTTTAGCCGCGAAAATCGTGTGCAGTTCGGGGAAAAAAAAGAAGTATGGGAAAAAGAGCGAAGGCGCCGAAGTCTTTTCCATCGGGCTCTCTTTTCCTGCGAGGGGAGAAATTGCGCCGCGAACACACGGGCGCCGCGTGTACGTGTGTTGTTACAAGGGAGGAAAAAGAATCATTGTGCACCGAAGAAAGAGAGCGCAAGGGGAATATTTCACGTGTGGGAGAGACTCGCGCGAGATCAAACGCGGCCATTTGCCGAAGATGCGAATCAGCCCGAAAGCGTAAAGTGCAAAATTGAAATCCGCGGCGAAACCAACCGAGCAACGATGATGAACAAAAATAAGAGAAAGAGAGGGGGAGAGAGAGAGAGAGAGGGCGAAAGAAAAAGGAAATTTCGTATTATATATAATATCGATTTCTACTTTCCTTAGCGCCGCGCGGCGGCCTCGGAGTGAATGAAGCTCGGCGAGAAGTCAATTGGAAAAGTTTTTTATTGGTCCGCGCGTTCAGGAATTCCACGCTCCTAGCCCATATCGCGCGTTTTCCTCCCCTATATGCCGAGTTTTCTCTATCTCTCTTTTCGCGGCACGAGGTGTACAGGCCGCGTCAGGATTCGATGTCCGAACCATGAAAATGAATTTCGTCCGACAAAACCTCCGTTTCGGTTCTTCATTAGCGACACTAACTTTTGGATTATACTGTCCGCGGCTGTGTTTGTAACTATTCGAATTGTTTGTCCGATCGAGTCTTGCTGTTCGGTGCCGAGCGGAAATAATGATATTCAAGCGACGAAGCTCCTGCCGCCCCCTGCTCCTGCCCTTCGGCCAACTTTTGGAATGGCGCATAATCGCGTATTCAGCTAATATCGATTCATTCATCCGCGAAATCAAATCCTCTCTCCTGGCTCGCTGCGAAATCCCTTTATGTTAATTCTCTCAGTTGGCCAGAAAATTTTCTCTCTTTTATTTTTAATCAATACAAATTGCGAAGATTGAAATAAAAGCATTTCGAGCGATAGACCGTTGGATATTGTTATTATTATTATTATTATTATTTATTATTAATAATACGCGGAATAATCGTGGAGGTTTATTAAAATGTGAAAACAAGCGTGAGAGGATTATTAATCCATGTTGTGACTCAGTAATTCGATGTCGAAAAAGTGGCTATCGTCGCCGTATATTTGCGAAGCGATATATAATGGTGCGAGCGCGAAAATTTGTTTGATTCGTCGGAGGCTTTGTTTAAATTCGAGCTGAACTTTCATTTGGCGCTGGAGAACGACGGCGATACGCGCGTTCATTTTCGCGGCCGGTGTGGACGCAAAAACGACTCGTCTGGCTTATTTTTCAAAGGAAAATGAAAAGCGAGCGAATCCAACGAATTTTATTTGTCGGTTGATAGCGACACACGCGCGAGGAATATCCAAAACCAGGGACGGGATACGTAAATGAGTTCTGCTCCATTCCGGCTGGCACTTTTTTTTCTCTCAAAAACGAAATTAATCCGGACAGAGAGGCATCAATCCGGAGACGATCAATGACTATTTTATAACATTTTCAACTATCGGGCTCTCGTGTCTCTTTGCCTACAGAAAATTCGCCCCATGTCCGTTCTCCATCGGTGATTATTGTCCAAATCGTGTTACCGGATCCAGAGAGAGTTTTGCATCGAAAAAAGGGATGAAACTCGAACTATTTTTTTCTGGAACCTATCATCCCCCGTTATGTGCGTCAATTATGCGTGTAAAACGATTATTTTCCGATTATATACTCGAGCATCGGGGTCTCGTCAATTTTTTTTAGAGCTACGTTTGGAATCTAGAAAAATAAAAAAAACGTTTCTATGAAAGCAATAGTGAAAAAATATTGAAAAATAATTTTTACGCAACAGATATTCTATTTCATGCCAAAGTGCGTACATAATTAGAAATTTGAGCTTGGATGCACGGAAAATTTAAATTCGAGCACGGAGATATATCTCTTGCCATGAATATTCCGATCGGCCTATGGGAAATCATGCGTAACAAATGAATTTATTCCTATTCGTCAATTTAATTCATATATTCGATATGTTTTTGTTCGCCTAATTGACTCGAGGGCTAATTGCACTGATGAACCACAGAATTTCAATAAATTTGCTTCGACTTTAAAACTCTGTTCAGATTTTTTTTCAATCTCGATAAAAAATAAAATTTGTCTCTATATTTGTTTGTCATCGATTTAACTTCTCTTTGGTATCAGAACGGTTTGACGTTATTCATTTTTTTCGAAAAGTGTTTATGCGAAAAATGTATTTTAAATATGTAGAGACAGCACGTGTGCACGAATGCAAATAAACAAGCTAATGCTTGTGCATCGCTCGAGAGCGCAAATTCGAGCAGGCGACGCTGAAATAGAGAAAAAAGTTCTCTGCTAATTAAGAGTGAACACGCTAAACGTTTTATCAATATGTATTTATCGGTAGAGAAAGGGTAAAGCGAGAAAATGGAAGGCCCATGCGCGAGCTATTGATTTATGCTTCCCGGTTTTCGGTTTGTCCAGCGAAAAAGACAAACCGTCCGCGAGCGATCATTAATAAAATTGATCAGTAGAGCCAGATAGGAAGCAAACTTCCTGTATCGCTTGATTGTAAATTGTAAGCAATTTCGTAATTGCGCAGACAAAGCAATTAAGCCGCTGCGACGCTTCTCAACGACGTTAAAAACGAAACAGTGTCATCGAACGTTTCGATAAATTAGTGTGTATCGCGCGGAAGTATCGTGGGTCTGGCAGACCCAGATTGGGCTGAAAAATTCGAATCGAATTAGTCAAATTTTTTGAAAACAATTTTGCGATTTTTTTAAAGGTAAGAGTCGCGGGACGGTCGCCATTCAAAATTTACACTGATCTTCTTTGATATCATATTAACATGTATGTAAAATTTAAAGAGGCCAGTTATAGTAATCGAGATATTTATATTGTTAAAAATTGTCCCTTTTAAAATAGGCTAAGAGCCCATTTTAGCTAAGAACTCTCATATGTACGATCAGGGATTTAAAGAAGCTTCATAAAATTTGACATACACTTCAATGTAACGTCGAACAAGATTTGTGCAAATTTTCAAGAAATATTCTCTGTCTCAAAAGATTTTCGCCGTACTCCTACCTTAAAGGAAAATTTGAGGTAAACACATAAACATTATAATTACTGTAACTTTAACCCTTCGCGACCCGAGCGAAGTTTTTTACAATCGATTTCTCGCTAACGAAAAAAAGGCAAAATTTATCCACCTATAGGCTCCCTTATATATAGAAAAAACTGAAACAATAAAAACTGCTATTAAATATATATTTATATAGTACACAACTTAGAAAGTTTTAAAAAAATACGCACTCTATATATGTTGTAACTCAATTTCCGAATTATTTATCGTTTTGATAGAGAAATCGATCAGTGGGCTATAATTTTAATTAACACTCACGTTGGAGTAACGAAACGGTCTCGGGATAAGGGAATGGTGATTTTATTCGTTCCGGGATAAAATTGATCGTCGCAGGACAAAGAGAGTATACGAGAGAGAAAGAGAGAAGAGCGGGACGCAGCTATTCCGCGTCACCTTTTTTTTTGCTCCTCCGTCGTTGTGTTCCAGGCGGCTGGAGCGATTTTAACGCAAATGAGAAATACCCACTCTTGGCGGGATAAACAAGCGAGATAAAAGATTTATGGGTGCGCGGGGAACAGCTGCCATAAAAGTCTCGGGTTGTTTCCAATCTGTCAACCGATGCTCGGCCGATATATACGGTGGAGCGCGGAGAAAGGCGATGATATTCTCGATACCGAAACGGGCGTAACTTTTCTCCTTCGTGGACGAGCTAACCGTCCGGTCGATCCTCCGGAGAGCCTCGCAAAACAGAGCGAACCTCCGCGAGAGGGGAACACAACGGACGAATTTCCTCTGTGGACTCTTCTCTATCTCCACGGAGATATTTCCACGTGTGTAATGTGTGTATTATGTCTCAGTCCGTCGTGTCGGACCCTGGCACACAAATAAAACGCGTGTCCTGTTCGTTCTTTCACATCCCCGAAGCAATCACAATATTGGTTGTTGCCCTCTTCCATTACCAGTCAAACGAACGTGAAACTCCATTCTCTCTCTCTCTCTCTCGCCCTCCCATTCTTATCTCTTTTTCCTTATCTCTCGTTTATTCTTATATTCTTTTATTTTTCTCGTCCCCTTATTCTTTATTTTTCTCGAAAGGTCTTCGATTACGTTTCTATTTAATGGATTAAGGGAATTAAATATAATGCCGGAAAATACTGTAAGTATACAAGAGTCTCTTGAGACTTGCAGGGTTGAAAAGTCTCACTCGGCGGTTTGAGCTCTCGAGCGGGTGCGAATGACGGAAGAAAAGGACGAACGTCCGCACAAAGATCTTCGACTCTCTATATACATATATACAAATAATGTATTTATATATTTGTATATATATTTGTGCTAGGACTTTGGGAGCGTGTGTACAAATTTGCAACAAGGAGCAGCTAATGGACGATTAAATTATGCATTCCCTTCGCTCGCAGCCGGCTAATCATTCATTTACACATTCCAAGTGGGCGCGAGCCCGGTGTCAATGATTAAGAAGCACGGCGAAGCAACTTTACCGCGCGGTATTTAACTTCCTCGAGCTTTCGGCCCGGATTCTCGACCGATACTTAACAGCTATTCTATTTTGACTTTCTAAAATCGTGTCAACGCCGAGAACTCTTCGGATACAATTTTTTTTTAATTTTCTTTTATTTTATATATTTTCCTATTTTATTTTTACGTTTTTACAATATGTTTGTTCGTTCAGTTGCGTTATAACGTCAATATTTTGTGCGTTAGTGATATATAAATGACCATGAAACTTTAAAAATACCGAGACATTGTATTATTGTCGTTGAAATTGTGTTTAAGAAATATGTTGAGTATTCCGCCATAAGAGCACGTATGTTATAAAATTGCATATTTTTGAAATTAAATTATTCATTTAAGGAGGTATTAGCGATATTTATTGATCAAATGAGATACTATTTGGCTTATCTTTAAATGAGACGTAAATAAACGAAATTTAAGATTGGATAAATCTTTTTTTACCAAATGTACTATAATTTTGAAATGGAAATATTGATGTAATATAGATATAGTTAAAAAGTGATTTTCGATTTTAGGTCATAATTTGACTTGGATTCACTCATGTATAAGTATCATATCTGATACTATAATTAAATAATTTACTGAAAAGTTTGATGATCCTCTATTTTTATCGTGAATAATTATATAAACCTTACACACTAATGAATTTCTCATAAAACTCTGGCTTATATATACTTTGTCTGGATAATTTTCGCTTATTTTATTGATAATGGTACTTGAAATTTAGCTATCGAAGAACAGGATTAATACTTTATATCACAAAAAAAAATTTAATAGCATTAGTTCATTTTCGTACTTTCGTTAATATATACCTCCTTAAATAATCGATGTCCTATACAAATTTTTTGTCCTTCCTGTATAACAGTTTCATTAACTGTGTAATACATATTATACATATTTTAAAGATTCAGCATGATCTCCTTAAAGAAACAAAAAAATGACCTGCAGTATAGGTTTTATGAAAAAAACTGAATAAATTTTAAATGCCCTTTGATTGTCATATAGGATAATCATCACGAAATAAGTGAATTTTATGTTTTGATGTCACAAGAGAAGAAAAATTATTTTCGTCGCACTATATTTTTGCCGAAATTGAGGGAAGTGGTAATCCTTCTTTCGTCGATTCTTAAACAGCTCTCGCTTCAAATATGTACAAAGAGAATCGAGCCGCTCGATCGTCGCGAAAAGTTGAAGATTCGCTAAGAGCGTCGGTGAGAGGAAATAATGGAGAGAGAGAAAGAGAGGGTTGGGGGTGGGGGGCGGAGCAGGGGTTGGGGAGAAAGGTGGATAAAAACAGAGGAAGGATATTCAGCTCATGCGCCCGGGTCGTATGTTTACCTTGCGGTAATGGGTGCGGGTGCGTGAGAAGCTTCTTAATTTTTTTTCCACCGCGCTTTTTTTCTCGGACGCCGCTCTCGCTCCCGATGGTGTAGATCAAGAGCGGCGGGAAAGGGAGAAGAACCCGAATGAGAAAGATGCGCCGGGGGTGCCCGAGCACTTTGCGGATTCGAAGGGATCGAGTCCTTCGGAAAAAAACGAGGATTCCCGGTGCAAACGAAGGGCAGAGCGAAAAAGAGTTATACACGCGGTGTCCCGCGAGTGTGTACGCAACGAAAAATGAAGAAATAAATAAAAATGCGTTGAAATTCTGTAATGAGAGGCAAAATTGTTCGTAGAATTGAGAAAATTCTGGAGAATCGTCGCTGCCGATGATCGATCGTCGTTCTGTCAAGTGGTTCACAGAATTCCGATCGATAAAATCTTCACTCGTGAATCGGACGAAAAAATGCTCCAGGACTCGTCCTCTCGAAATCAAGCCCAGATTCAAATTATCTTATTTTTAACAACTAATACTGGGACACCCCTTAACATATCTATTTCCAAGTAGATATCGCTATATTGTGGTCAGACCGAGGTATAGTTTGCACAAGACTCGAGAAGGATGTAGCTTCGAGGAGATGGAGGAAAAAAGAAATGGGAATAAAGTGGGATGGAAGACCGCGCACACGTAGCATCCCAAACAACGTTCCAAGGGCCAACCTTTTTTCCTTCTTTCCACCTTGGAAAAAGAGTGAAATTTCTATCGGTGAAATCTAGGTACACACGAGTGTATCCTCTCTCGACCTACCCAATATATTTTTTCTCAAATCATTCCATGTAATTTTTTTTTCAACAAAGTATTTTGCAAATTTATTCTCAAACGAAATACTCCTTACAAGACTGTGCTCATCGCGAAATACATCTTCAAAGCTTTCACTTATAATCACTTTCAGCGATGTATAACTTGAAAAAAAAAGAAAGTAGACGAGACATACAGCCTTGAGGAAGGAAAACTCATCATCTCTAGTTTTCATGTCGAAAAGTTATTCAATTCGAGAGCTTTCGCTTTCCTCGACGTGCATGAACGTATATCAGTATATTTATATACGAATCGTCAGTCGAAAACTATATTTATGGGTGGTATTATTATTATTATATCCGTTATGGAGTTTCGTGCTGAAATTAACATCTCTTTCCTTTCAGTCGTAACGTCTCTGTGGTTCTCATTCCCTTTTTAGCTCTTGCTCTATAGTCCAAAAAGTCGACTCGTTCCCAGTCTACTGATCGATTATTTTTCTCATTATTCTTAGAAATTCAAAAAATCTAAATTATTTCAAATTTTAGTATAAAATTGGTGGTCACGTATATTGGAATAAAAAGGATTTGGTATTTTTATTTTCATCAGATATGTATGTTTACCATGGCATGTACCATATATAGAAACTATTTTTTGAAATTTTATATATACAAAAAAGTTAAAGAAAAAAAATGATAGAAATGATAAAAAATGATAGAAAGTCGTGTCGAGCTTGGTGCGTATTTCAAATAATATAAACAAAAAAATAAAAATCAGAGAATATCTTATTGTTTTTTGAAGGGTGAAAATTATTGGCGCCATTCTTGTTATGCATGGAATTTCTTATTTTCTTTTCTCTTTTTCCATTTACCCGGGCTTTTGCCTCCCTTATTTATACCTGATAATATCGTTGGACGAGAAAACAAAAAAGAAAAAGCAGAGGGAGAAGAACGGTTCGGCTAATCCTGCCGCAGTATCCGCGTGCATAAAACATTCCTATCCAATTTCCCGGATGAGGGCTGACGCCCGATAGGAAATAGATTGCTCGATATAAGCGTAACGGCGAACGGGAGACGAAATGACAAAAGAGACGGAGGCAACAGGCTTTTGAGCATCGAAAAAAATATATATACGGATTTTTTCCATATACACCGGGGAAAAAAAGAGAACGCCACGGAGCCACCTTGTTCCTGTGCGGAAAAGGAAATCGGGAAAAACGACTTTAGAACAAAAATAAAAGAAAATAAAAATAAGCGCGTAATAGTAAAAATGCAGAATGCGAGAACGGGCGCGGTAGGATTTTTTCGGTATCGCGTTTCGTCGACGATCGTCTCTCTGTGCGTTTAACCCTCCCGAATTGTCGGCTCCTACCCTCTTTCGGCAGATAGACGTGCGGGCGGAACATCGGAAGACTTTCAATTCGGCTTTAATACCGCTGCCTTTTTGTCAATCCAAGCGGTTTACTATTTCGTTTGACGAACAAGGACTTTCCTGCCTTTTTCCGTGGTGGTATTTTATCCTCCTCCCCGTATCACCGTCTCGCTTTCTTTTTATCTTTTGACGGCAGCGAGAGGAGTTCCGAATGCTCATTCCGTGACGTACCGAGTGTCCCGCAAATTTATGGAGAAAATGGAAAAACATACAAGGCATGAACGTCCAACTGATTGTACATCTAAAGATTTTTTCCACTACACTTTTTTTTTAATATTTCGCTGTAATATTGAAATGAAAAAATCAGCTTCGAATTTAAATCTAAATTATTGTTTCACATGTCAGCGATTTAAAACCCATGTTATGCCTTAATTTTTATCAAAATTTGTAGTAAATAAGTTCTAAATCATTTTTATATGTGTAAATACGGTAGAATAAAAATAAATGTTCATCTATATATGTGTACGCATATATTTGAAAGTTTACCATATATATGGTTGCAAAAAAATCCTAAAACGATGGTGTGAAAGAGATGTCTCATGGCTGGTTCATCTGATCGAAAAAAGTGCCTCGGGACTATCCGACTCGAAATTTTTCGAGAAACTTTTCGTGTTTCGAACGTCGAGTCCTCGGACACTCGGTACACGCGGTCGACAGAAAAAAAAAGACAGCGGACGGACGCAAATTCGTTCGAAGAAGAGATTAGCGAAATACTGCTCGCGTTGGAAATGCCAAAAAAGATTTAAAAAAAGGAAGCGAACGCAGTTCCAAATCGTAGGATTTCATTATCGATTTCAGATAACTCGCCGTGAATTTCCACTTGTATATGTTTTTCTTATTTTATTTCTAGAAATGCGGAGAAATCCGTCAGAATTTCGAAAAAAAAATTTGCAGTTTGGTCGTTGCACGAAAATCGGTAAAATAACTTTAATATACCCGGAAAAGCTCACAAGCCGGGCTCCATTCTCTTCATCTTTGCAATAAAACTCGCGTTCATCCATGCAGTGCATTCAAAAGTTTTCATGAAAATTTTAATCCGCGCTATCCGTTAAATAATTTTTTATTCAATTTTTGATTTTTTGTAAAAGAAAGACTTTTATTGATTTCAGAGTGTATACGCATAAAAAAGCTGTGTCGACTATTTATTTATCCTCGCTTTTCGAACGTTGAGATATATATTTGAGCTCACGTTTATTCGTACCAGCGAAAAATATGCAGAGATTGCTACGAACGGTTTTATGGAAATAAATTTTGATGCTCGATGAGGATCTTTTTTTCCCTCTTTATTCGACGTCCCGTCCAAAACAGTTTCATCTTTCTCGCGGAAGCCGCGAAGAATATCTCAAGAAAATGATTATCTCTCGTCTCAACTTGGGCTGTTAACCGCGTCTTCTTGCAGCTTCTCTTGCATTAATTCTTGAGATAACCTCTCTGTCACTCCGAAGAAGAAAGGGAGAACGTGGCAGCGCGAGAAACAGAGATAAGGACGACGAATCAAAATATGTATAATAAAGAGGGAGGAATTGATGAGTCGGTAATCCAATTTACACGGAATAACTCGACGCAATATTCTCGCTCGTCTTCTAATAAATTTACATGGGAAAAGAGATCCCGATATGCGCTTTTTCTTCCCTCCTCATCCTCTCCATTCTTCCTCTTCCTTTTTTTTGCATTTAAATCCAGATTCTAATAATTCAACTATTCTTTTTTTTTGTATTCGAAGCAAAAAAAAATTACGCGACAATGAATAATCAAAGAATCGATGAAGATTAATAGTTGTAAATAATAAAAACAAAAGTTTAAAAAAATGACAATCGTCCGCGTGAAAAACGCGTCGTAAATTTTTTTCTCGTCGCCCCCGCGCGAGAACTGTACCGTTAAAAATTCTCTTCGTTATTCGGTAGAGCGCGCTGGAAGGGGAAAATGTACCGGGAGAATATAAATTGTGAAAAATTTGCGAAGGCATGATATTCCGCGGAATTGCAGGATTTGTACGTGCGGGAAAAGGAAGAGCAAAGCGAGAGGGAGAGAGAAAAGTGCACGGGCGAGTCGGGATCTTGTGCAGTCTCGCGACAAGACCGCGTGACATACGGGTGAGACTCGGGGAAGATTGTCAGGCCAATAATGCATTTCTCTCGGTAAGGAAAAGATAACGCGTGCGTAAGAACAAAAAGATACTGAATATATACGGCTAAAAAAAAAGAAAGAAAAGAAAATGAAAAAAAAGAGGGCAAAAAATTTGCAAAATGCAAGAACGAAAATAAAAAATAAAAAAAAATAGGAAAAATATAAAAATCGCGGAGCGGAAAAAAAGGAGAACTGGCGCAAAAGAGCGCATGCAGGCGGGCCAGATTCGGTCATTTAAAATGCATAGAGTTCATAACTTATTCCCACGTCGCGAAGCTTGCGGTTCGTCCCGGGGAAAAGTCGGTTCTCGCTTGACGCCGCGGCCCGGCCGCGCGAGCTATTTTGCCTCGGAGCTTCGTGCGAATCTCGTGTCCGCCCGATTCGCGTTTTTATATCTTCGCCCCCGCTTTTCCAACCCCCTACCATCGTTCGCACGTTTTGTTCCCACGGAGATACACCATCTTTTGCCTTTCCTTTCTTTATCACGCTTTTTGACGTTTTCGCTGACTCGGGACGTTCGCCGTTCGCCTCCAAGATGGAAAACCGTCTTCCGGATTATATTTTTATGACACGTATCGCAAAAAGAACCAACTTATTTTCCTCTTTCCCGTTTCAATTATTCTCCAACGCGATATTTTAATAATTTTTTTTCTCGCTATTCTTATTATTATTATTGTTATTATTATTATTGCTATAACTATTATTTAAAAATAATTAAAAATTTTGTTCGTTTCTCTATTCTTTTACGCCCGCTTTTTTATGAGTTCGCCAGCGGTAATGCGCGTTCCAACGACGCGTACCCGCGTGTTATTGTAAAATCGGAGCTTTATAACGAGAGGGCGACACGCCGAGTCGACAATAAAAAATGAAAAAAAAAACCCCGCCGGACCGAAGCGCCCTCTTTCCCTCTTCTCTCGTTCTGGCGAACCCTTGAGTGAATTGCAACGCGGCTCAACATTTTTTTATTGCGGATTCTCGTGGGTTTTTCTTTCTTTTTTTTTGTCGTTTTTGTAAATTTTATTCAGTACTCGTCCCCGTGACGGCTTAATTGAAGCCGACACGACGGCTCAGCGCGCTCGCGAACGCCTCTTACGATTGACGCGGAGCCCCGTTAATTTTGTGTCATAAAGTGTCGAATTATTCTCTAATTATTCGGCCTCCGAAAGGACTGCAGGGCATAAAAAAATTCTCGACGAACAAATTGACATTTTTATGCACTGCATTGCTACTTTATTTAACGCGCATTTTTTATTCACGACGTTTTTTAAAGGGTTCCCTCCACAGCAACGCCGTTTTCTCGCGAAAATATATATCCAAAAATACACCCGAATAATAATAATTTCTCTCGTGCATTACCGCTTTTCTCTTCGACTCATTTTCATCGATGCATCTCCCATTCGTGTGTCTTTCTACTCATTTCGAAATGGGAGGCGTTATTCGAGGAAGCAGCGCGCATCTCGCGACCGCGAAACTTGCGCCTGATTTTTGTCGGGACGCCATTTCTATGCATTCTCTGTCGCGTGTGGTCCGTCCGAAAAAAATAAAGAGAGAAAGAGAGAGAGTCTCTTTTTTGGCCGATGAGCACACGGGGAACGAGCGAGAATCGGGAGAATGAAAAGCTCGGGAAATGTAGATAAATTCAAAAAGCTCGGTGGATATCCTACGAAAAGTAGATTGTTCGCTCGAACTGCGCCGGGAGACAGCGCGGCGCGAGAGAGCGCATAATAAATCCCAAAAAAGCGAAGAAATGCTTGCGCGCGGGATTTAACAGGCGTGATACCGAAACACACAATGAGAAAGTTCAACGTTATTTCCCTCTTTGTCTCTTTCTCTCTCGCTCGCTTTCTCTCTCTCTCTCTCTATCTCACGACTATCACCCTTCCTGTCTGCTGGTGAACAGGGAGGATATAATGCGTGTAATCCCCGCCAAAACCAGCGTAAATCCCGGCAATAATTTATCCAACTCCCATTGTGCGTCACGAAACGGACGAAGATTTCCGCTCTCGTCATACTAAAAATATTTCACGTGCGATAAACAATGTATATTCGACCGGACAATTGTCATTTTTTTCTTCAAAATTCATATTTCGATAAAATTAAAGCGCACTCGAAAGAACGGTGTCCACGTGATATTCTTTAAACCCACACGATATACTGTGTTTTTCAATTTTTTTATTAAATTTCGTACACCGAGAGAAATCACGATAGTGGATTTTATCATAAAGTGACGACTATATGTTGATTATTTTATAACTAAATATATGTTTATTGTAAAATAAAGTATATTTAGGATAGAATTTAAACAGAATATAATTAGTTTCATAATAATTAGTATAGTTGTCACTTTTGTATAATATAATTTATCATTCTTTTCTCTCAGTGTCGGTGAAGCTGGGTATTATTGTCAGCGCAGTGTTTTCGAAAAGAGGGAAAATAAATTGGGAGGGATGATTGACCATTTGGAAATGCGGAAACCGAGACCGCGATTTTTTTCATCCACCGCGGTGGGGTCTCCGCAGCGAACCATATGGACGAGCGAAATAATTGATTGCTCCGGCTGTGAGCTGAATGACGTCGTGGCTGGTCACTATTATCGATCGAGAACGCGACGGGACCGACGAATCTCTCTGGACCGATTGGCATAGATTAGTTGCAGCTCCATTATTCTTCCAATACGTCTGTCTTTTCTCTTGACTATTTTCACACCAGTCCAAAATCGATTCGCCTTGAAGCCACTGAGCCATTCAATTCTTCATGAAGAATTAAAAATAAAAGATCAAAAGTCAACACGTCTATTTTGGAGCAACTTGTTAAAAGGCATTGAAAACGATTTTTTTTTTGTTAATGTCAGATAATACAAATCTATTTTATCTTTATTGACAAATTTCGGGAAGGTACAAACTCTTTCAGGCTTAAATGAAATTTAACGTTATATATATCGACGTGAGATTTTATTGAATTCGGATTACCGGGTAACCCGATTCGCGAGTTGAAACTTTCCATCGTCCGAAGTTCCCGATCTTCGGCAGGAAAAAAAAAACTCGAAACACGAAGTACGGGGGTAAAATTTACTGCGGACTTTTTTCTTATCCTCTTTGGCTGTCTTTACTTTGAACGTTTCCTTTAATTTGATCGTTCCGTTTCTCCTCCATATACCATATTACGTCTATTTCTATGTTGCTCAATTTCACGCTATATCTTTCGGCTGTCTGCTGCCGGCAAGGTTTCTGCGCACCAGGAAACTACGATGTTATTGCACTTTACAGGTGAGACACTTTACCTCCTTCCTGAGCCGATAAATCATTCTTCTCGTTCTTCCCTTCTCGACTTGCCCACGTACCCCCATGTATATACTCCCCCTGCCAGCTATGTATATACAGGGAAACCCAAAAGATGATGTCAGCAACGATAAAAAAAGTTTTTTCATTTGAAGGAATTTTGAGTAATCGCATTGAGACGACATTGAGAAAATGATGGCATTTATTTCCACATATTCTCGTAGAAAATTCCCTCAAGATAAAGAAAAACGTGATTTTTAAACATTTTTTTTTTCATTTCGCAGTGAGAAAAATTGAAAAAAAAATTTTTTATTCTCGCCGTGTCTTGTTAAAAATATTCATAACGGACATGCATATCTCTTATTTTCCATTTCAGCGGAAACGCACGCAATTGGACGCTCGCCACTTCTTTTTCGCTTCTTATTTTATACCTCTCCTTTTTATTTTTGCAGTCGGTGCAACGTCATTTATTTTTTTTCTCGCCGAGCGCGTTTTGTTCGCCGAGGAAACGTCGAATTTTTTCGCTACTCGTAAGCATTCCGGAAAACTCATCCGACGCGAAACGAGAGCGCATAGCTTCGACCACAAAAGCGCAGCCGGACTCGTTTCGCAGATACTGCAACTAAGTAGAGCCCGGGCCTGCTTCTTATTTTCTCCCGTGTACTTATTCTTTGCCCGGCATTCACCCCGCTTTACCATCAAGATACTCGCTTTTCCGTGCGAACTTTGCAGATGCTTCCACCTTTTTTTTTCTATTTTCTAGCTTTATTATTATATTTGCGTTACATTTATTGTATTTTCAATTATATCTCGCAGTGTTCGGTTAAGGGAGAACGTCAGGGCTTTGAGAGGTGAGGTAGGTGGAGGGAAAATTCAAAGATACCGACGTTTTTAGTCAACGTGAGAAAAAAAAATTAGACCGAACTTATAAATAAATTGGCATTTGCCAATGAAATATTTTTTTAGCCGTCACACGAGAGCGATGTCACGTTTCTAGACATGGCGCCTGCCGCAAGCTGGAATATCCTTTTTTTCTGTCACTTTTTCATTAATTTTTAAAAAACGCCCCGTGAAAAGTGTTTCATAATTTACACATCGAATATCTGTTAATGATTAGTCAACTTAAATGCATATAATTAAATTTTTATGCATATAATTTTTATGCATTAAATTTATATGCATATAATTAAATATCAATTTGACAGGTGTATTTAGGTGTGTTCATAAACGATATAGTGTTAAAATGTTATTTAAAAAAAAATATGCTAAAAAACGGGCCGGTGAATCACGTCCATTTTTTTTTCTCGGCTTCAGAATACATTAGTGTATATTGAAAAAAATTTACAAGACGTTCTCTGTATTTTTAATATACGTAATTGGACTGACGTTCTTCCTTAAGAAATTGAATTTAAGATGATCGTTGTTGAATACAATGGGCGCAGCGGTAAGGACTGCTTCGTAGCATTTTGCGCGAATGTAGGAAATTCGAGGCAACATTTGTCAAATAATTTGACGGGATTGGACGTAGGTTATTGGGAAATAAATGATAAATCGATTACAGGCGATCAGATCCATTAGCAGAGCCATTATTAGGCGCAGCTGAGTGATGCACTTACGTGCATAATGCTCGCTCGCGAGCATACGGATCCGTATCCGATTCGCACCGTTTTGCTTCTGATTCGAATCGATGACGCCAGATCCAGGAGAATTATCGGGATGGACGCGGAAGGACGTTCGTCGAATTGATCCTCGTCGGTCCGGGCGTCGGGAATCGAGCGTACATCCGACGAGTCAGAAGAGAGAATATCGTTCGAAGGGTGAAAGCACACATAAAAGCAGAGACAATGCGCGTCCATCTCTACGAGAATTTCCCGCTTTCGGTAAATGCATCCGAATACGATGCATGCACTTTGTTCTTTGTTTATTTTTGAAATATGCACGATAAAAAATAATAAATACACATATAATGTAAGAAGGAAAAAATCTCTTCAAGAATGACTTCTAAGTCAAGCTGAATACTTTGTACAAATTTTTTTTTTAACGTATACTTTTTACTGTAATTAGAGAATACTAAAATGAAGGGTCAGGTTTTTAAGAATTAAGAGTTATCGTGGGGATCCAAAAAGTATATTTAGTTATGTTAAAACTTTTATTAAAGTTGTTGTTTTGATTAAGGTTAGGAAACCTGTAAATGTTTGGCGTATTACTATATATCATTTATCGTTAATTATTAATGCAATAGACTCTAAACCTCAAGTTTTTGCTCGTCCTATATACAGGTTTAAAAATGTTTAATGAATATTATAAATAGTTTTTATAAACAGTCACTTATGCACAAAACATTTTCTTTTTGAAAATAAAGGTACGGAATTATATTTTCGCATTTACTCAATATGTTAAAAATCGAATTTTCAATTACGAATATTTTGATTAAATGGTCGACAAGGGCAAGCTTTTTAATACGGATTTCGTAGCTGGGAACTTTTTCGATCGTTTTATCCCAAAATGATACATCTTAATTTTAATTGACATTTTTAATAGACATTCTTGAGAAAATATTTTTAAAAAAATCTTCTGTCTTTTTTTTTCAATTCTGCGTATAATTCTCACCAAACTTTTTGCAAGAATTCTTGGCGGAAACGGGCGGGGAGATTTAATATTCATTCGTCTTGCTCTTCCCCTTTCTCCTCTTTTGGAAGATTTCATAAAACATGAATGCGAATTAGAGATTCGAGGAAGCCCGGGGATCCTTAAATTTTCACCCCTCGATATAATTCCTGGCTAAAAATATATAAGCACACATCGGGCAGGCGTATATTCATGGAAAAAGTATATTGCCGGGGAGCAGGGCTTGTGTACAGGACGTTCGGGTGATTTCGGAATTTATGAAAAACCAACTATAACATTCTTGTATTAAAGTTCATTTCGGTTTATAGGCGCTCGTAAAGACTCCGGTTGTATATTCATCGTGCGCCAGCAGGTGCATTATAAGGGACGCGTTTCCACTCGAGGATATATACGTACCAGTTTCTCTGCACGTAAGAACAAGCGCTGTTTGTTCTTAAATAAAACCGGAAGGGCAAAGATAACGCGTTCTTTCTTCTTGGTATGGAAGAAACGGCATCCATTCTCGCGCGCGTGACAATCTCTCCGACATCGGTGCTCGAAACGAGGTCGCACCTTGGCCGCCATCTTCAAACAAAAAAAAAACTCCACGATACGAGCTTTCGAGAAAGGGTAACACTCAAAATAATTGACGAAACGTCGAGAAATTATAATTTTCCTCGAGATATTAAAATTTTCATTTTCATTTCTGCAAAGTTTCCTTCCTCGTTCTCTCTCTCTCTCTGCTTTCAAAAATCCGTGAGCAATATCTGGGCGAGAATTAGTTGTCGCCCGGGTTTCCAGGGTTAAAGGGGTTGCCAGACAACCGGTTAAAGGGATTATCCCCGCTTACGTTACTCTCGGACTGGTTAGTGCTCGCGCGCATTATTAAATCATTCTCGTAGGCCCCGGAGCACTCTTTATTTCCTCTGTGTCACGGAATATCATCTCTCCTCCGCTTCCACGCTTACTTCTCTCCTTGTCTCGCCCGGAAAGCGGTTCGTTGCTTCTGCCATTTCGTTCATCTCGTCGGATTCTCTCTGCATCTCTCGCCCGGTCCCCATAACTTTCGTAAGGAAAAGCAGACTGCTCGAGGTAAGCTTCCCCCAGTGAGATGCCAATTAACCGAAATAGGATAAGGGAAGATCGCTCCGTCTTCCTCCCCGTACTTTTTCTCCCTTTCAACCCCATCCCGTGAGGATCGATCTTCCGCAAACTTGAATTAACACGTGCATCCGCGTAAACAAAAGCACATTGTTCAGAAAGTGCCAAAAGTGACACACGGTCTTTGATAAAAGTAGTAAAATATCAAACGTACGTATTATACATTGCGAAACAAAAATTTGAAAATAAAATATTTGAAGGGTATGTTGAGTCCGGAGAGCAAAAAATCAGAAGTTTGACGACATTTTTCCCCCATACGAAGTCGATGAGGAGTAAAAATTTATTTTACAAAAGTTGCTGCAAATTAACTGAAGAAAAACGTATTTTAAATTCAAGGTGTCATATAATGACAGGTTTACTACTTACATGATTGCACAAAAACAATTATGAAATTTTTTAAAATTAGTTAGAGCTATTTTAATGACGTACAAAAATCTCGTTATTGAGATATTTATTGTACAAAATTGCAACTTAAAACACGTGCTCTTATCAAAAAGGTACAAAATATAGCCATTTTTAACAATTAAATGAGGAACTTCCTAATCGTCGTGAAATTATTACACAACCCTTTAGAGATGTTAATTATAATATTATGTAAAATTTTCCATCATTTTCAATTTTGAACGCAACATATCCTTAAGAATAAAATCGAACAAATAATATATACGACGTGTATTACGACATTATATTTTCGTAGAAAAATAATCGCACTAATTGAGAGTATTATTCGACTCGATTTACTTCGATTCGTTGCCGAGACGCAGAAAACGTTTCCCAGATCGAAAAACGTCGCGTACCGGGCCGGAGACGAGTCATCCGTGCATCGCTGGTGATATACACGATTTTTTACTGCGAGGTTGTTACACGCTCGTGTCTTACGAAGCGTGTGCGCGACTCCCGCGGGGTGTGAAATTTCGCGAGATTAAAAATGTAGAAATATACGCCCGGGCTCGTAAAATATACGGGAAAGGGGCGACACGAAAAAAAAAGAGCTCCGGTACAAAAAACGGGAGAGAGAAGGAAGAGAAAGCTTGCAACTTTCGTCTCGTTCCGCTACTCTTTTCGCATCCACGCGCTCTGTTGCCTCCTCGAACTAACCCCAACCCTTATCTCTTTTTATCACCCCTGCACTCTTCTTCGGCTCGTTTATTAACGCTCGCCGCTCTCTCCTGTATCCCGGCTTTTCTCGTTACGATTTTTCTGCGACACGAGAGTTAAATTTTTCGTACAATTTCTCTGATTTGTTTCTTACACATACCCCCTCTGCATCATTCCATTTATAGTTACTTTTTTTTTCTTCAATACTCTTAGAATCAAATTATCGGATTCATTTGCGAATTAAAAAAGTGACGAAAAACGGTAAGTGGCAAAAATCGATAACTTCGGTATAGAGTCATATTTTCAATAATTCAAGACTTTCGAAACACGCTTACGTTTCTCGATAATGGCAAAGAAAATATCAACTCGACAAGAGAGACGACGAGGGTAAGAGGCAAAGCGAATTCGCTAGATTGCGTTTTCACGGGCGAGATTAGAAGTCGAGTTTTGGCGAAAATGAGGAAGTGGAGTGACGTGTATACGTGTACGTATATTTATACACGTATATAATGGTATTCGAGCTTTCAGACAGGAAAAGAAGCAACTTCTCGAGAATCTTGCGAAGGGAGGGCTCGCTGCCTCTTGCTCTCTCTCGCTCTTCCTCGTCGCCATGCGACGGATGGGCCCAACTTTTAAATGACTTCGGTATTAAAAACTTTGATGGCATTTGTCAGTTTCCCCAGGGCTTTGAGAATTGTTTCGCAACTCTCGCGAGCCATTTTCGTCGTGTGCGAGAGCGCCACATTATATTGGCTCTCTCGTTTTCTCAACCAAATTATGCCGAGCTCCACTCCTTCCCCTGATATACTTTCTATTAGAAAAATCGTCATTGGACAGCTCAAATGTGATAAACTGGCCGTATACTCGCTTTCTTTAATAATTATATATGTATATAAATATATATATAGATCACTTTGATGACCCGAATTTATTTATGAAAAATTACAATTACAACCTACGAAGTACCGAACTCCGTCTGCGAAGAAGGCTCTTCAAGCTCTACAATTCCGCCCCTACACACTTTTTGATATCTCCACTTTGAAATAGAAATAAAAATTGATTTATAAGAGGTGGGCTAACGGTGACTGTCATCAAAGTGACCAAAAGTTACCGAAGTGTTTGACTTATATTTCAGGCTGTCATCAAAGTATGTGAATCGTATTAATATACCTATACACAGAAATGTAACAGATTAAAGAGGAGCAAAAATTATTATTAATATGAAGATGCAGAACTAATAGGGTCTTCAATTACGGACGGTGAATGAACCATTGAAAGCTCAACAATCAGGCTCGGTACGTCTGGGTACACAAATAAATGTCCAGGCATGTTTGCAGTGCGATGAAACCGTACGTGTTTACGATACGTGCCCGGTGCTAGCAAAATCGAATTGGGCACTGATCGATCACGGTCCGATGTATAGGATTCTTGAGAAAATACATAGCACTGCGAGAATGGTATCACGTAACTGTCTGGCACTTGGCCAAGATTCCGTGGGGACCAAAACAAAGAAAGCACCGGGGCTAATTAATGATTTAATTATAAAGGAAAGTTCGGTGGCTGACCGCGAGCGTCTCGCGGGATTTCCAGAGGCCTTTTTCCCAGAGTGCGGGCTAAGGAGTCTGGGATTTCGCGTTGGACATCAAACCGGGGTAACTAGCATTCCCCGAGCCAACCCGGATAATTGAGGATTCCGAACCCGGCAGGCCTCGCTGGCGCACCCCAACAGATGGGGAGTTTCGACTAACCATGATCTATGACCGACTCTCGTATGAGTGACCTTCGACCGTGCCTTCGATCCTTTGGGAATCATCCTTGTTGCTCCACTTCTATCCAAAGTATATCCAGATTCGATCCCGGTAATGGAGAAAAATCTTTCCCGTCGAACCGTTTTTTTTCTCTGATGCCATGATAGTCTCGATGGAATTTGACTCCTCGCGAAGATGGATCATGCATCGCGTGGATATATCGGGAAAAGAAGGGTCTAATAGTTTGGGATGTCCAGATATCCTCCTTCTCAACAAATTGATTGAGCACCTGACTATGATTGATTACTTATTAAAATTGTGAGTTCATATATTCCGTTTCGTAATATGATATTTATGGGAGCACCTCATTTGTATTCTCCATTAGTGGCTCCTTGGTGTCGAGAGCTGAATAATTCTATCCTGTAGTTGATTCCGAGGTTAAATATTGAAATATTTGCGAGAAATGAATGATACCATGTCTGGTGGAAATATTGCAAACACTCGAAGGAATGTAATTTTGCATCCCATACTTCAAAATATTCAGTCAATATTTCTAATTCGGATATCAGCCTGGTGACATGTGGTTTATCATAGTCACAAGGTTCGGATTTCCAACCGAGGAAGATCTTTGACTCGACCGCAATACGCCAGTACACGGAAAGCCACAACGCTCGAAACCGCAGGTATCCTGTTCTGACAACGGGTGGACGTCGCGCCCAAGGTTTCTGGATCTTCAAGATTTCAAACGACGAATTCAACGAATGAACAAAATTTTATTAAATTTTTGGTATTTTAATTAAGGTATGAAAACCATTGCAATAAAAAGAAGAGAAAGTATGTCACCAATAAAATTCGAGAATATAATGATGGTATTTGGAGAAAGTTCGATGGAGCAGAATCAAAGAGATATAAGGAAATGGAGAGCTCGGAATTGTCATCGATGCCCGATAGGCTTTCGATATCGTTCATATCTTCATGAAATTCTTCATTTCGTGATCCACGTCGTGGCGGCCTACATGTAGTTTATTTCTAGTTTGATGCATTTCCGTGACAAGATCGCCTTACGGGAGGGTGGAAAAGGATCAGCAAACGTCGAGTCTGACGGAATGGGCTTTTCGTACACATGTGTATGACACGTGTGTAAACTTTCGATGTGTACGGAAGGGCGGAGAGGTGAAGGAGAGTGGCATGTCGGAGGTATTAAGCGTTTGCCCCTTGCGTTGGACGTATTTCGAGGGTGAGTCTTGGCCCATCGTGTCTCTCCTCGAAGTCTCTCTTCTGATAGATCGTTCCGAAGCTCCAACTGGCAATATAGTTGCCAGACTGTCTACAGTTTGGATGTAGGTAACGTCGAAGAACAGTGCAAATGCCACAGAAGCAAACCTGTCTTCGTGTACGTATTTGTATTGACTTGTGATAAACAAAAGGTCCTGGGATTATGGAACTGAGGGTAACGAGGACGGAGTTACGTCCTTTTATCATGTGCTAGTTAATATTACGTTGCTACCAGGGAGCACTTGCCTGTGGCGCATTATTGACAGGCCCAGGCGAGACTGTGTAACTTTGTTGCCGCGTGGCGGTTCCTGTTAGCTGCCGTGATGCTGTGGCTTTCACCTCGACGAAGAAGCGGGAGCGCTACTTGCTTACCCGCATCGCGCACTGAATTCGTAATCGACGAGAGCGTCCTTCTCTCCGACTTCGACTCTCATTCTCTACCCCGTGCTTCCTGCGAATCCTCATCCCGATTCCTCGGCATACTGATAGAAAATAATTTTTTAACTTCCAGAGCTTCGGTGCCATCAGACATCTAGAGAGGAACATAGATGGATATATGTATAGAGAGAGAGAGAGAGAGAGAGAACAATGAAGAAAGAGATTGCACATTCAACGTGCCGTATATACCAAATTGGAACGACCCCGAATAGAAAAAAACGAACATGAATAAAAGAAGACTATATAAATTCTTTGTGGTCGCTCGATCGAAAAACTTTTTCTGCATTCGCGTATTTTCGTCATCAAGGATAAACTTTGGTATACAATATTCAGCTGCATACGTATTCAGCTGCATACGTATTTTATTTACGAAAGAGGATTATTATTTAAACTGTTTCACTCATAATCAATTCGGTTAACATAGTTAAGATAAGTTTGACGCGAGTCTCGCTCATACTGGGTCACGGAGACTGGACAAATATGTCCCTGGCGACGATTGGCTATTTCGGTATTATTGTGAATTAGCAATCTTCGATTAAAGCCAGGCGCTATAACTCTTTCCATCTTTGAAGCCTGTTACTAGATTCTCAATCAAAGATTCGTTCCGGACACGAATCCGTACGATTGGATTTTTGCCAGAGGCTTATCCGGCCGTCCTCCACGTCCGAACGTCCCCTTCTTCCGTCCATATACCATAACTTTCACTCTGCCCTCGTCCGAACGATTCTGGCAAGAGAGCCAACAGCATGGACGCGTCCAAGGTTCCCTGTGGGAGTGTAAACGGTCCATAAGGTATGAATCTCTCCTGTCCCATTCTCTCGAATCCTTGTGACCTCTCCTGGCCCGTCCTAGCGTCAGCTTGCAAGAATCCGTCGAATTGTTCGATCGATTTATTAGAGTGACCTCTTCGAATTAGTATCTCCAGACGATAAACCATATCCGTTCGTATACTCTTGCTCGATTTATGTTCAGAAATGCTTGTATCATTCCCGATCTTTACAACCTATTTTACCATTCGTATACCACCATGAATCTTCGCCATAAAAGACCATTGCGATGAAGAACGATGGCGATGAAGATCTGTCAAATTTATCATTGTAAACACTTTTCTACAAATATGGGAAAACGTGGAGCTCTTTTTTTAATGAGTCATCGGTATTCATTGAAGAGACTGCGTAGGAAAGATCGTAAATCTTCGACGATGAATCATTTATCATCTCTTCGTCGTAACATCATTGCGAGAGGTTTTCTTTATTAGGATTACGTCTCTGTTGCGAGTTTCTGTCGCGCATCTCGAACCAATTCGCGCACGAATGCATCACAATTTTCGTGGCACAAATATGCAAATAACAATCGTTTTTCCAAATATTTTAAAATCAGTCGTTCAAAAAATGGTCCGGTGGAGATCGTTCATGCGATGGAAACGAATATATAACAATTTTCGTTGTCGAATGAATTCCCAATACTCTCTCTCTCTCTCGTTGGAAACTTTTTCTCGTATCGGACTATTCGAGTACATGCGACGGTCATAAAAGCTTCAGAGGGAAAAACGTCGAGTCACCCAGAAACAATTATCAAGACATCTGGATTTTCGTTTTCTCTCTTTCTCCACTGGTTCGAATGGCAAGTCTACGCGCGCGCTACGCGACCCTCAGGATTTTGGCTCTCGTGCGACCCGTGTGTATACGAACGAGTGGGCGTGCAAGTGCCTCGGGGAGATTCGCAAGAATGGTCTTCAGGATATTAGCGCGTTATTGCCGGAGGTTATTGGCTCTATCGATTTTCCACTCGTGGATTCCCACTCCTCTTTTACTCTCCATTACTCTTTCAGACTTATTCTTTTTCTAATAATACCAAGCTGCGTGTCCACCCAGTAGTTAACACAGAATAAAAGATCACCATCTTTCACAAGACAAAAGAATATCATCGTCGATTGACAATTCAATAACAATGAATTAAAAAAAAATCGTGTACATAAAAATTTAACTTCCGTGTGTCCACAAAACTTTAAAACGAGTCGATGGATTGTCATGACATTTTTTCTATACATTGCATTTTAACAGAAGAATGTTTATACATACTTTTTCTTTCGAAATTCCAATGGAAATGGAAAATTTTTGGATATCTAGCAAATAACTGGGTATCTGGGTGATTTCACTTCATTTCGACCAATCGTTGGAATCGACCCTCTTCGATTTTGCTGAAATGTGGTTAGAAGTTTTCTTTTTTCATAAAGCGAAGTTCTTTTTTTTCGAAAGTTATATGCGAAATTGAAAATGACGCCATATGTTAAGATTTTTTCAAGTTCTTTTTTTAAATATCTCGAAAACTATTATTGCTACAGACATTAATCAAAATTCATTTTAAACGGACATTTCGGACTATCAAATAAAAAATATTTTAAAAAAATTTAGAAAAATGATGAATTTACAAAATTTATTTATAAGTTTTAAAAGTTTGTATTTATAACATTTTTACGTCAACACAGACGAAGTTGCAGAAAGATCATATAAAAATATGATTATTTTTAAATTTTTAAAAGAATTTTTTCAAATAAAGTATTGCTATCGAGCTTCATTTAGTAAACAAAAAAATGATATTTCATTTTTAATTAACGCTAAATTTCTCGATTACCGCGAGAGGGCGTGAAGCACTCGAGCCACTAAGGCCTGCCACTATTTATATTTTTTTTTCAATATTTTTCTGTACGCAACGTGACGGGAATATTGCACCCTCATTTAGTTGAAAAGGTCAGAAGAATGACTAAGAATAATAAAGAGTGCATTACATGAATCCAAGTAATAGGAATCTTGGAAAATTCAGTTTGAATGGGGGAGCAAAACCGCTTTATTCGCCTGGGGGGTAGATCGAGCTCGGAGATATCTATTCACGTACGAATTCGCACTCCTCTTCATATTCTATTTTGGTTACTATCGCTCGACCCTTCGTACAATCACCCATGAAGCCTCGACGTACGTATTTCTCGATTGGGCAAGCACACACGAACCTCCAATTTTTTCCTCTCAAAGTGCCCATAGGTATGCATCGAATTCTGCGAATTCTTTGGAAAATTGCTGCTCCCTCGAAGCACAAGTACTATTTTTGTACCCAGTGCTCGATCGGAATCCGGGGGGGAAAAAAAGTTGCATACAGATCCAGACTCGAATAGGAATGGCCAGCTCGCCAAAAGGAAATACAAAAAATTCTTATCGCGAATAATATTCATCACTTGGAAGGTCGGACGAGCAGTATAGCAGAGAGGGGGAAATGGACTAAGTGCCAAGCGAGCGTCGAATTTCTGGGTCACTCGCCGCAATCCTCAAATATTATACTTACTTCTGCCATACTTGTACGCTTCTCTCCGTGTATTTGTGTGCACGTATCGCTGTATATTCGTTCGGTACAAAAACTTTTTTTTAAGGGGTTCGGCTCATCAATGAATTAAAAAACGGGAGATATAGATAAAATTTAGAGAAGATTATTCATGATGCAGCAAACAAAACTTCAAAACTTTAGGGTCGGTTGTCAGGTAAATTATTGCAAACAAACTAATAACAATTTGCATTTTAACAATGCTTTTACAGGAGTTCATCAAGAGTCGCGGCAGCGACTCGAGACAAGTACATCAACAGCCGAGAGGCCGCGACTCTATTATCTCAGAACCAAATAATTTTTGATGATAGATTTTGACCAATCTTAATTTTCAATAATTAATATTAATTTACCTGAAGCATTGGGGAGAAATCTGTAAAGCCAAGTATTTTTTTTTCTCTTTCTAATAAAAAAATGAGGGCATATGATGTACGCATCACTATGAACCAGATGAAATTTTAATTTTGTCGAAATTTTGTTCCATTTTTTGTTTTTTTTTTCGCAACCGCCTCCGCATGAAGTTTCCTGTTAGCCAGGAATGTCTAGTATAGTTTGAACGATAAAAATATTCAAATGATCGTACAATTTGTCACCGTGAGATTTTTCATAATACATTGGTAAAAATTCGACTTCAAATTTTTGTTATAAATTCGTCAATTTTTTCATGTTAACTGCAATATCGACTAGTTTGTGCACACTTTTTAAACGACTTTGACATTTTGTATTGTTTAAATAATGAAAAATGAATAAAATTAGTGAAATTAGTGAATTTGTTAGTTTTCAGGGCAAATATATGTATATGTATTTCCCATAAGAAATAATATTAAAATTCAAAAAATTCAAAGTCTAATAATTTTGAAACCGTTTAATGAAACTTTTTCAAATTTGACACAATAATTTTTCATAAATTTTATAACAAAATATAAAAAATGTAACCACTTGTCACCGTTTTTGAAATAACTCTAGTACGTTTTTAAGGAGGATCACACGTGAATATTATTTTTCAATTTTTTTTCGCTAAAATTTGGCGTGCACTGAGTTTAATATGACACCCAACTAGTGGTCGAATTTCAATAACATTTACTGAAAAAAATCGAAATATATGTATATCTTTGAAAATCGCATTTTTTTGGGTAAAATTCCAGAAGTCTTCTTCTTCTTCGAATAACCTTCTAATTTATTTTTCTAAAAAATATGCCTAATTAATTTTTTGTATTGCTTCCACCGAGATAATTTTCCTCGACAGTTTTGAGCAGACAAAAGACCCCCTCCCCTTCTGATAGTGAGCCCGACGTCTGGGAATTTACCTTTTTTTGTTACTTCTCACAAGTACACGTGTTAAAAGTTACAATTTTACGCAATAATATTTCGACAGCTGCATGATAAAGCTTATCTATCATCATCATGATATATCGGGTTTTTTATTATTTGTCATCATGTGATGTTCTATAAAGTATTTTATCATTCTGGTGTGAGAATTCTGAAATACATGTTTCAATTTTTTAAATGAAGATACCCTAGATATTTATTTTTCACAAATTTTCCTCAATTTACTGCTGATTCACGTCGTTATCTATGTCGCGAATATGAATATTTTTGTATCTTTGTTCCTGATATACTGTTGAATATTGACATAATTGTTACTTTTGGAGGATGTTTGCTGAGTATGTATAAAATGACGTAGATACATTATTGAATTTTTTGCTATATAAGCTCATTTTGAAACTGAGTTTTCAATTAATCGATCAGAATGAGAGCTTACGTTTTGATCTTCATCGGTCTGTGCTTTTTCGCTGGGCAAAACTCGGCAGGTCGAGCCCCTTCGGACATTCCAGAATCACAATCCATAGGTAATATTACAAAATTACACTTAATTAGTTATTAATTAAATACTTAATTACCCATAATTATATGGTATTTTATATTGGTTAAAAGTACATTTTAGATATTTTTTACAAAATTTTGGTTTTTATTAAAGTTGTTGTAAAAAATGTACACGAAATTAAAAAATTAATCTAATAGTAATCTAAGCGTCTTTTCGTTATATATACAAGACAAATGCATGAATTTTTCATCATGTATAGCTTTGTCGAAAACAGTATGACTTTGCACGTTCGATCAGTCCTGAAATTGAAATTCGTATGAAAAGTAGAAACTGCACGTTTAAAATTCGTTTATCGATAGTTTTTATAGTAGATTAACGTTTTTTTCAGTCAATTGCCTAGTTTGATGATCGATTTTTAAACTTATTTTTATTTTATGTTTTATGAATTTTCTCACTACGAGTCTTTTCATTCTTCAATTTTATTTTCGTATTTTTAATTTAGCATTATTTAATTCAGCATAAACTTTGATGTTAGATTATGATAGTTTTTATTTAACAGAAATATTTGGTAATTCGTTACTTCAGTACCTTTTCCAAAATTAGCATTTTTTTCTACAATATTTCATTTTATTTATGTTTTTATATTATGGAAGGGAAAGGAGGTTATTTACAATTTTGAATTTATCATTAATAATAACAAGCGGAAAATGATGAATTTTAGAATTTTTAATTTCTGGTAAGTGGGGCTTCGTATAAAAAATTCCTCAGTTGGATATTTCAGCCTCTAAGAACAACATTATAGCTTAAAAAAACTACAAAATACGCTTTAATGGTAAATCGAATTAAAAAGTGAGAAATAATTATTAACATAAGAATAAAATAATGAACGAGAATATTAATATTATTATGAAAAAAGCGTGGGGTGCTCGATATGTCAGTATCGTTATTATATTCAAAAGCCTGCCACCTCATGCTTTTTTCACAACAATATTAATATTCTCGTTTATTATTTTACTCATCTTATATTAAAAAATATTTGTCACTCTTTAGTTCAATTTATCATTAAAGCGTGTTTTTTAGTTTTTTTTTTAACTATAATTTATTTTCCACTTTTCAGTTCAAATTGCTGTAAAGGCGTGTTTCTTTAGTTTTTTTTTTTATTATAATTTTTAATTCTGGCGACCCTATCAGGATAATGGGATAAACTTATCAAATTATTGTATTGTCATCGGTCCTTGATAAGTATGCAAAGTTTTGGTTAAATCTGACCGTTTAAGGTAGTTCTCTAGCGTATGTCCGTATTTTGTGGGGGCACCAGAGGGGCACTAAAAAATTATAAAAATAAGTGGTTTATTTTTTTATAAAACGCATGATTATTATACATATATGCGTTTATTTACTTATTTATGATATTTTAAAAGTCTTACGTCGCGGGCAAAGTTGCCAAATATTTGAAGAAACGATGGAGATCTGCGATTTGCAGGTTAAATTTTTACTAATTCTATATTATTTTATTAGAAAGCTTGGTAACAGGCCCATCATTTTTTTTAAATTGGATATTTTTTAATGACGAATAAAATGAGAGGTTTTTAATTTAGATCTGCAGTCTTTAACAACACAAAAACCCAAATAATTGTACATAATTACTATCTTGGGCGATGTTTGCGTGTTAAAAAGTACATTTTCAATT
>JAPYYW010000888.1:0-48534 GCA_030522545.1 Cremastinae sp. A BG-2022a
GATATTGCTAATTGAAATTTTCATGACTCACCAAATTTTTTGAAATTTTTTTTTCGATTTTAAGAGCCTATTCGATCGGAAATTTCCCGTAGATAACGAAAATGCTAATTATTCGGGGCGAAATCTAAGAATTTATATTGAATAAGCTATTTTTCAACATAAATTCTTGGATTTCGTCTCAAGTCAGTAGCAGTTTCGTTATAAATCTATGAGAAACGTCCGCTAAAATACTCTTAAAATCGAAATAAAAATCCAAGAATTTTGCAAACCGTCATCAGCAATAACCTATATATGAATAATTAAAAATTAATCAATTATGAAAAGGTTAAAAAAATTAAGTAAAAAAACATAATCATATATCCAGGTCCAAGAAAATTTGAAGTAGCAATGGGATGAAAGTATCTATAAGAATAATAATAAAAATTAAGAGAAACGGATGACTATGAGGGCCTGTTTGGAAGACCGCGATTTGTGATTTTTCTGCGGGAACTCCGAGTCCTTTCGTTCGTTAACGATCGATACGTGCGCGATAACGAGAACGAAAGAACGAGGGCTGCGGATAGTATTAATGGGATAATCGGTCGAGTAAAGGGAGATGAGAGTAATCAGAACGACTCTCTCTCACTCGCTGATGGGAGCGTCGCTAAAATCGGTCCGAGACAGCAGGGTGGGGTATACGAAGCGAGGAGAAGCATCATCGAGTCTGGTGGGTGATAATGATTTTATAGTTAGCGTCGGACCAACACTCGCGAGTGAATTCAGGCGCACACGAGCGCGCTTTCGAAGATTACACGACGCGGGCTCGTTTCGTCGCTCCGTATACGATTTTTTTTTTTTATCGGCGTGTACGGATATGCAAAGCGCGTCGATGTTTATGTCGACTCGAGTGTGTACAAGCCACAGGGCGGGGGTGAGACAATTGCCTCGATAATACGGGTCTTCCTGCCTGGCACTCGGTGATACCGACGGCGAATCAAGTGCTCCGGGTGTATTAACGAGTAAAGAGAACCAGTAAGAGAATACGCGGAGTGACGGAGAGAAAGACACGCTTCGCTCTCTCGCCCTCTAGACTACGGGATTAATCTTCCGTCATGTTAATGACAATGACCCTATCCCTGATGTTACATACACCCAACAACCGGCGAGACCCATTTTATATGTATCACTTCCAAAAAAAAAGTCCTTTTGGGTTTGTCCAATTTTTAGTCATTTCGCAATCTTTAGAAATTGTAATGATTTTTATTTTTTATTTTTCAATATGTATTTACTTTGTTCAAAAAGCATACGTCGATGTCAATGAAGATACACCCATCTAGTGGCGAGACCCATTTTATGCATCACTTCCAAAAAAAATAAGTCCTTTTGGGTTTGTCCAATTTTTAGTCATTTCGCAATCTTTAGAAATTGTAATGATTTTTTTTTAAATTTTTCAATATGTATTTTGTTCGAAAAGCATACGTCAATGTCAATAAAAAATACACCTATCAAGTGGCGAAACCCATTTTATGCATCAAAAAAAGTCCTTGGATTTGTCCATTTTTAAAAATTCGGTTACTTTGCTGAAAAAGTATACACTGACATAAATTCAAATCGACTAAAACACTTTCATCAACCAGACACTTATATTTTTCAATCACTCAGATTAAATTTTCAAAATTATAATATTTCCAACTTTTTTGAATTACGTTGTTCAAGAAGCACACATTAAAATCAATACACATATCGACCAACAACCTATTTCATTTAATCTCAAAAAAATGGTCGATCGTTGCAAACTTTATTACCAATTCATTTTTTTAATCTTAAAGGCTTATTGGAATACATTTTTCTTTTTTAGAATATATTCTTGACTGGATTTGTGTCGAGCAGCGATGACAAGAAGTAAAAACCTGCTCGCGAAGACCTCGATAATTAATTAGTACACGTTTCTCATGTGTAGGTGTGTACGAGTGTAGTACACGAGTATTTATCGAATTCCCGGAGAAAAGGGACGGAGGGTGTGATAGGAGCGGGTATGGGACTTTAGCATTATCCGGGTCTCGTCCGATAGGACCAAGAGTCTCGAAGATAAGGGAATACCTGACACAGGCGTATGGATATATTTATGTAATACACGCCTTCCTATCTTTTTTTCCCTTCTCTTCTCCTTTTTTTTCGATTTTGTCAAAGATCCAAAGTTCCTGTCTCTGGAATAACAATAAAAAAAAGGAATTCCTCGGGCGATAAGAGCTATCGGGGCATTAGAAAAAAAAAGTTGGTCTCGATGCCTTCGGGAGACGAATAAAAATGATTCGAAACGAAGAGCAATTCGCGACAAAAAATGAAGATGTTCCGGAGATAAAAATCGCGAGGTGACGAGAAAATAATCAATTTTTCCGTCCGATTCGAGTGCTCGGATAAAGTGGGATAAAAAGGAGGCTGGGAGTAAACTCATCAGCGAACAGGTTTGCTCTCTGAAGTTTCGAGAGTGAAAAAATAGAGGAAGGAATCTGGCAAAGAGAGAGAGAGAGAGAGAGAATTTCTCGGGGAACGGTACGAGAGAGCTCATTCGACCACCTCATCGGCATCGAGAAGAGATAACGAAATTAGTCCCACGGACTAATTTATTTCCTAATTCTCGCGGAGGTGTGAAACAGCCGTTCTCGAATCGTGGCGTCGACGATAACGCTCTGGACCGTATCTCCGCGCTGGCTCTCCTCTTCCCGCGCACACGTGCACTTCGCGTCCGAAGAGAGACGAAGAGAGAGAGAGAGAGAGAGAGAGAGAGAGAGAGAGAAAATGAATAAATGAAGAAGAAGGCAGGGGAATTAAAAAAACGAGAGGAATAAGAAAAAAGGGAATGGAAGAAAAAAAAGCGACGAAACAAGAAAATGGAAATAAGCATGGCGCGTATCTATACGTATATATACACGATTTGTATATACAAGAGAGAAAGGAGAGTCACGTTCGAATCGAAACTCGTGTACATAACTACAGACGTACAGGGGGTAGAGAAAGAAGGAGAGAAAGAGAGGGACGGAGGGAACGTTAGGAGCACGAGAAGGAGAATGAGAGAGCGAGAAAAAGATCGAAGGAGGAACAAGAAAGCGAAGAAAAGATAATGCGCGAAGCCGGAGAGGAATTCACACCCACGCTCTCGACACTATTTTTTTTTTACTTTCTACGTGCACACGAATACATTCGAGCTCAAAATTGAAACAAAATAATGTGTATTTTTTGAGATATACTAAAGAATTTTTTCAAGTTTTACTGTGATTTAATCAAAAGGAATTATTATTGCAATCTATTTTTGTATGCACTTATATTAAAGTGCATATACTTTTATATTTATTAAGAAACCATGTTGGTATTGAGATATTTTTGTGTTCGCACGAACGTATTCCACCTAAAAATTGAAAATAAAGATACATTTTTTGTTGAACGTAAAATAAAGCATTTGTTAGAAAAGTTTTTGTGATTTATAGTCCAAAAAAAATATTTGTAAAATATTGCACTTTTGTTCTTTAATGTACCCAATAACGCTATGTATTATTTTATCAACAAAAAAAATTTATATGCAATGGAATTTATAGATTTTCACACAAAAACATTAATCGAATAAAAACAAATTGATTTTTGGAAATATACAAAGAAAAATTTAAGTTTTTTAAAATGTAATTTTATCAAGCAATACATATTTTTAGACATTCCACCCTTTATGTCAACTTGATAATATATTTTTTAATATCGAAAAAATTTTTCATATTGCAAAGAATGTTCGCAGTAAGATTTGTATAAGTGTAAAAAAAAAGTGAAAAAAAAGTGCGGATTCGCCTTGGAGGCACTCGGAGGTAATCTTTCTCGGCGTTCTCCAGCGCTTATCCTCTCGCCCTCGCTCGCCGGGCCGTAGAATTCCCTCGTATTCCACGGCGAGAGTATACAAAAGTGTGCGCGCTATCTGCATTTTCTATTCGCGCACGGTAAACGTCTCTATTCGAAGCGAACAATTTGATTTCCATTAATGCTCGATTCGCCTGGCCCTTTCTTCGAAAAAAAAGGGACAAGAGAATACTTCTTCCCGCTTGTCCCGAGAGGGATTATTATTATTTTTCGATCGAGAGCGAATTTAATGCTCTCGCTGAAATTTTCCGTCGCACGTCCAGTCGTAGAGGGGAGGGGAAGGGCGGGAGAGAGAAGGATATTAAAATTCTTCGACGCGCGAATCTACGAGGAGTTTGACACTTTTTTTTGCACCTCCGGTCAAATCGGGGCCTTTTTTCTCTCGTTTCATTAATACTTTACGACGAAAAAAGAGCGGGGAATAAAACGACGAGATTGCCAGAGAGGGAAAGAGAGAGAGAGAGAGAGATCAAGAATTCTCAATCAATCGAGAGTCCATTAAGATTCCGAGAATCGATAGGGGACATTGAGTCAGAAGAGAAACAAGCCCCGGACACACACGCTCGCGGGCGGCCCGACCGCGGGATTACGAATACACGCGCGCGAGAGTCGGAGCGTAATTATTTTCCTCTCGCTCTCTCTCTCTCTCTCTTTTGCCGCGCTAACGACTCGTTTATTTTTCGTCCGCTTCAAATCCGAAAACGTTACGACGATGCCGATTTTACGATCGTACGGAATCGAGGAAAGCAGAGCCTCGCCCCCGGTAATCCTCGGTGAAAGAGATGCGAGGAGGAAGCGAGTCGGGGGATTTTCCCTCTCTCCTATCCGCGCGCGCGATCCACGGAGCCTAACGGAGAAAACTACACGAAAACTCGCTCGTAAATAACGAGAGAACAAATTTCAGGCATGTCCGTTTCTCCGGCTTAATCTCGAAAAGTCGCGAGAGAGAGAGAGGCGGTCAAGAGATTTTTCTGTTTTTTTTTTCTTTTTCCCCCCTTTTTTTCTTCTTAACCCGACGATAGAGAGGCTCATTTATCACGACCAATTAGTACGAGAATTCTGAAAGAGCTTGAGAGAGAGAGAGAGAGAGAGAGAGAGAGAGAGAAAATCTTTCGAGAAATTTTGGGATGAGACTCGTATAGGAGAAAAATTGTCAGGACGGTGACTAATTACGAAAATTTGTTGGCGGAGGTGTTAACGAGGATCGTAAAGGGAGCAGGCGGGAGGATCTCTCAGTTTTAGTGTCTGAGAGCCACTGCGAAGCTGTGAGAACGACAATCAGGATCTCTCTCTCTCTCTCGCGGACATTAAGACAAAAAGGGAGCGAGGGAGGGAGGGAGACGGGGGGGCATGGCCCTACTATCTCAATCCATACGCAAATGAGATGTCCTCTCAGGCTATCTCTCCTCTTTCTCCTTACAAGTATTCGCTCGCCCCCCCCCCCCATTCCCCTCCTCCTCGCCGCGGCCGAACGGCGAGCGAACTCGACCCGAGATAGGCGTCGATGAGCTCTCCGGCAAATGCTCGCATTCGCACACTTCCTCACCATCAACTCTTTACTTTATATTTATAACATTTCCATTACCCACCGATCCATAAAATTCGAAGATGATTTCATAAAAGGCTCCAAAGGCTCGCCTTTCCAAAAGATATACCCGAAATATATTTTTATACAAGAACAAGTGTGACGGGATTTTTCAACGCATTTGCCAATGCTCTTCGATAGATTGTTAAGTAATTTGCCGATTTTCGTGATTTTTATTGAATCAGGAATTAAGGATGACCTATACTGATACTGCGTCGCTGAGTAAAATAAATTAGTTGCATTTAGGAAATGCATATATTTATTAAATATATTTAATATAATAGTTAAAAGATTGAGCAAATATTTTAAACAACTTTGACATTTGGTTCAAACAATTAAAAATTTTAAAAATTCAGTGAAACCATAATAAAATCTGACTTATGAAATAAATATAAAATCGTAACTTGACATTTTTTAGACAGAATTTCTTCAAAATCTGCTTTAATATTACATAAAATCTTCACCACTTTTTCATACGACATTTAAAAAAAGATTTTCAAGAAGATTTACCTTAATATAACTTTTCTCATATTTATCGATTTTTACTGTAAAGTGACAACTATACTTTTATCATCACGATAATCAAATGTCTATTTAAATCGACTTCCAAAAATAGTATTATAGATACGTTGGTTTATTTTTAATCCAGATCCAAATTATCTTCAAAGTTACAAAATTATCACTCTATAGTAAAATTCATTATGAAGATTTGTCTCGTTGTGCCTAAAAAAAGCGTTGGAGGTGAATTTTGAAACGGATTTAGATTCGGTTCCGTCGGGTATATTATATATTATGGTGTAGGGTGACGCGCGGTGATAGGCAAGCAAATCAGAGCCACTCAAAGAAATAACCAGTGCTCATTAAGAGTAATAACCTCCCCGTTTTTCCCTCATCCCACAACTCGGCGACGAGATGTATCTACACATACACGAACACACGCTCGTCGAGAGTGACGAGATTGTTTCAAGGGTGTCGGGCGATTCATCATCATCATCATTGCCCGGTCGCGCTCGTCGCGCCATTCACGTCGAATTTACGAAACTCATTTAGCTCATATTCGATTTTCGAGAATATTATATTTTCCACCGCTCTTCGGACTCTCCCGGCGTTTTCCCGATAACGAGAGGAAGGAAAAGCGTGCGTTTATCGCGCGCCGACACTTCCCTATACTTGATGTATATAATAAAAAAAAAATTCGTGTATTTTCGAATTCAAAATATTCCGGGAATAAAGAGAGACGAGAGGATTTATGAAGCTTATCGAGTATCGATAATTTTCTCATTCTCAAATAATAAACTGATAATTTTTGGGCCGTTTATCGCGAGTCGTCGGGGACACTATCGTGTTCGTTTCTCAAACATACGAGGACTCTGTTAGATTGCTCCGAAGGTGCGTGACGTTGAGAGGAAAAAAAAACGAGGGAAAAAAATAAAATAAAGAAAGGTGAAGGCAGGATTGTTTGCACGGGCGAGACGACGACGACGACGACGGAGAGTCGGGAGGGAGAGGCGAGCGGATAAAAAGTTCGTGGGAAGAGCGTTGGTCAAACAGTAGATTGCGTTCAAGGGATTTCATTTTCTTATTCCTCTCCTCATATTACTACATTATCTTTTTATACGACATCTTTTTTTTCGACCAAGGAAACGTCGTAAACAAATTTACATTTATTATGAAATTAACAGAAAATTATTTTTACTCAGCCTTATAAATATTGAATTTATTTTATGACTGACGATTTGATGGAAAATTTCTAAATCATTTTTCGTCCATAATATAATCTGCTGAAGATTACCCTGAATTTTAGTTAACACTTCCGTCGATTATGCCGAGCGTTTAGACTGTTTAAATTCCTCGTATAAGTTGCTGGTATGTTAAATTGATAAATTTATTAATGTGTAATGACGCGTATATATATCGCATGAATTAGTAACACGATGTTTTCTCATGGTTCCAACATCCTCTTCGTTTCCTCTCTCTCTCTCTCTCTCTCTCTCTCTCTCTATCGGCCAATCTATCTCGTTCTCTCTCTCTTGCCGTCGTCTCTATGTACAATCCGTCCAAGAAGGATCGTCCGAGTGATAAAAATACTCCACCTACAACCATTGCCACACAAGAAAAAAAAATCTTCAACCCAGCTCGTTCGTACTCGATGTAAACTTGACAGTGAAAATTTTATTCTTTGGAAAGATATATTCCATTTTGTTCGTCGAACTGAAAGCGCAAAAAATAGTAATGTATCAAATTGATTTAAGGGTTTTCATGCCATACAGTTTGTTCCAAAAGTAAAAGTAAATAAATAAAATAATTCACTAAAACAATATTTTCATTAGACTTACAAAACTTATTTTACATTCTGGTTATTTCAAATTTAAAAAAAATATTTTTTTAATATTGTCTCAAATTAAATGAAGATTTTTCTATTGCTCAATGGTCACGTTCACGATAATTGCTAGATAATTTTTTAAAATGAATATACTATTTGCATAAACTATTTTGCTGAATTTCACCAAATTCACCAAATTTCACCAAATTTCACCAAAAAAATATACGTATTTTACTGACGAGTATTTGCGTAATACAACAAATTTCATTAAAATGTAATTTTTGCGAGCAAGAGAAAAATGAGATTAAAAAAAAATTAATTTCTCAATTAATCAAAAAAAAAACATTTGGAGAAGTTTTTCACAAGGTCGAAAGTTTGCAAAATACTTCCGGGACACCCTGTAGATGTAATTCAGCAGGGAGATATGTACGTATATAACGCGATGTGGAGAACGACCGACATCGTACGATAATTACAGGAGAGCTCACGCGCCCGTCCAGTGAATGAGCAGGGGTATCATTAACACTTCCTGCCTCGTAACGACTCTCATCTGCGCTATCACGAAGACGACGACGACGAGGATGACCAAGACTCTTAAGAATCAGAGATTGCTAGGAAACCCACGCGAGTCGCTAAATAAATCTGTCATCCGAGCTAATCGAGCTCGAACCGAATTTTCTTACGAAAAGCGCGATCGGAGTCGAGGAGACTCCGCGGAACGAGAGATAAAAAAAATAAGTTCGTGTACGAGGGCGGAGCTAAAAAAGCGGAGAAAGAGAAATCGAGGAATTCGACAGTCCCCGAGAAAATTATACGAATGAGTTCATCGTTATTTAAATTCCGAAAATGTGAAATTGAAAGAAAAATATATATATATGAAGAGAGCAGGAGAAATAAAGAGAACGTGATATTTCGGAATCGGAAAAAAATTAATTCTCATTTTTTTCATTTCGTCATCGATGCCGTCACTGGACGCGCGAATACATCGTGAATAAATTTGGCCGTCCGATATATAGTCGTTTGAATAATGAATGAAAATAAAACTTATCTACACGTGCTCGCGAGAAAATTAATAAAATGAATTTTTCGTCGTTTCGCCTACTGCGGGGGGGGGGGGGATATAAAATTATTTTCTGCTTCTGACGAGTGAATCGCGCTTCTGACACGTTCAATTAGCCAACACAGAGAGTCACGTATACATAAATTACCGATAAAACGGCGAATGGTCGCCGAGGGACTGCGTTTTGCGAGAAGCGCGCATATCTCGCCCGAGAAATTATTCGGAATGATCGACGATTTTTCTAATCCCGTAATCTGTATTTCCGGCAATGCACCACAAATAGAATGAAAAGAATGAAATGAATGAAACATTTATTACGCCATCATGGACAAAAACCTTAGGAAAATATCAAGATTTATATAGAGTAACTAGCGAGTACCCGACATGCGTTCCAATGCCACCTAAATAACAGAATATAATGTCTATCTTTTGAATCTGCATGTCTATCGAATTGCTTTTTTTTTACTCACAATATATGTTTTGTTTTTCTATCCAGTATACATACAATATCAAAAATATTTTGATTTATTTATGTATACAAGTCAATTTTCCAAATTTAGTGCATAAACTTTTAGAAATTGTCCTTGTACCTTATGAATGCATGGTCTTGAAAAGATTTCAATTAAAATGCCATTTTTCTTTCAGCTTTTCCAATAAATATTCCTTCTGAAATTTCAGCTCATTTAAAAATCATAGTTTTTTTTAAATCAAGTTTTTCCTCTATTGAAAATGTGAGTTTGCATCGGAAACTGAAAACATTTAAACATTATAATAGAATATTTTTTGGAATCATTTTAAAATGCATGACAACAGTACATCATCTTTAATAAAACTATCCCTTCTAAAATTATACCTTCAATATTTCTCATCATGTTTTTCCCTGAAAGCCTGGCACCGTTGCAAAGCTGCAAAGACTCGCACGCCTCCTATTGTAAAATGATTTTACCAGCTCAGAAACCTTCTCGGACGTGTATAAACAACTTATCAAAGTTTCATCGCAATCGAATTAATTGTATAGAAGCGTATAGGGGACAAACAAAGACACGTTTATTTATATGTGTATAGAAAAATATAGATGGTGTATTGAGAGGGTGGAGAGAAAGAGAGGCAGAGCGTGCGCGTTCATGGGCTCAATTAGACAGAGGGAGCTTCTTTCGAGATTGGCAAGAGGCATTTGTGCGCGGTCGCGTCCGAGCGCTGCTAATAACTACCAATTTACCTCCGCTATCTCTCACTCGGCGTATACTGGCGGGGGCACGCAGACGCCCGCGAGATACGAGTACGCATAACCCGGTTTGACTGGTTTCCCATAAATTCACTCCCGATACTCCGAGGTGTGTCTATTGGAAATATTATGACAACTGAGCATCGCTAACAAATCAATTACAATCGATATCGTCGATCGCTCCCCAATAATAACAATTATACAAACCGAATAAAAGAAAATATCGTAGAATCTTTTTTCGGACGCGTATTCGTCGGATTTTCGACGAGAGTCCCAAAAAAAAAACATTTTAATACACTTCACAAGTCAACCATATGAATTCGATCTATAAATAAGTTATTATATATACATAGTATAGATGGAGAGAAGTTTATGCGAAAAATTACTGTTTTTTGTACTGTGGTTACAGTTGGAAAATTTTAAGATTTTTCGTCCAAAACATACTTAATAGTAATTATAATTATAAAATGATGTTCAAAGTTATTATGTTTTGTACTAAAAAAAATCCTAAGAATTGCCAAACTGTTATCACAGTATTATACAGCATAGTGTAATTAATCGTAAACTGAAAAAAAGTTTAGTTGGAGTTTACGGAGGGCGAAAGATAAATATTTAGTTAATTTGATGACATTTGTTGAATTCAACCTAATATTTATTTCCGTGTCTAAAACAAAAGGCAGAGAAACAAAAATTTGGTTGATTTTACTATACATAACTGGCAACTATACTGATTATTATGAAACTAATTATATATTATTTAGATTTTATCTTAAAATATATTTTATTTTACGATAAAAATATATTTAAATATTAAATAATGAGCATATAGTCGTAAATTTTACAATTACGAATTCTCTCAGTGCATGAACTAAATTTTTATTTGACCCCTCCGTGAACGCAATAAGTACACTGAGAAAAAAATGTTGATTGAATCTACTAAAATTTTTGTTGATTCAATAAATATTGGTTGAATCAACTGAAATTTTGTTGATTCAACAAAATTTTAGTAGATTCAATCAACATTTTTTTAAGTGTATATAAGTGTGTAGCTCCGGTGAGTTGTTGTAACGACGAAGAATAATAAAAGAAGGAATGTCTTCGGTTTGGATTTGATTTCAGTAGCGGCTGCGAGCTTGATGGGAAGTGGTAACGGAAACTCGAGTGTGATGTCGCTGCAGTTGGAGAACAACGGGGGCTGCGTGCAGGTGCCGCGAGCCCTGATGCAGGCGTTTCTGCGACAGGACCCGAACCATCCGGGAGTGGAAACGGTGAGGTTGCCGAACGGTCATCAGGAAGAGCCGTCGTGCGCGGGAGGCCCGCCGGCATTTTGCCGGGAGCTGGAAACGGAGGTTTGCCTGGTGTGTCGCCGGTGCGGGCGTGCGTATCCCCAGGAGTCGATGCTCCTGGCGCACCAGCGCTCGTGCTACCTGGGGAATCAGCAGAGCCGGGGGGCGCTCCGGCTCGTGCAGATTCGGTACAGCTGCAGCCTGTGCGACACGAGCACCTCGACGAGAAGTTACGGGACGATCGGGGAGTGGCGCCGACACGCGGAGACGCTTCAGCATCGAGCCCGGCTGGAGCAACAACAAAAATCGGGGAACGTTGCCGGTAACGTCAGCAACAATAAGGCCGGGACGGAGGGCGCTGCCCGCGAGGACGGCCACGAGGCGAATCCCCTCGTCGACGAAATGGAGGACGTCGTCAACCAGATAACCCTCCTCGCGGCCCGGGCCGCCGCCGAGTCGACGAAAATCGTCGGGAATAACCCGTCGTCCGTCGGCCAGCAGCCCGGACTCCCGCAGGGCAACGCCCAGGACAACAACAACGGGCCCGAGGCCAGGAGGCAGAAGCATCTTCAGGAAATCGCGGCAATCGCCCGCTAGGCCCCCGCCCAATCTTCGACGGAATTCATCTCACGGCGAGAACGAATATTCACCAGGATACCACGGGCATTCCGGTCCATCCTCTCGCGAGTTTCCCGACTTTTGTCTCGGCAATCGCGCTGTACATTTATCGATTTCGTAAGGTGATAACGAGATACATAACGTATATCTTGTTCTTCTTTACAATGAGAGAAGCGGGGAGATGGAGATGAGGCGAAAAAAGGCAAAACTTTGAACGCACGCGAGACGATGATGCACGAAGACGAAATCAAGACGCGTCGAAAAAACGCGCACTCAACCAAGTTCCTCATTTAAATTAAAAGAGAAATAAAAAAGCGTGACGGGAGAGAGCGGAAGAATATAAGGGAGTCTATAAGGGTGATAATACAAACGATTTGGAATAAAGGTTAAACGACGACGTTTGGCGGTTCGTGATGCACGAGAAGGAAAAAAAAAACTCCTCGCGGCTGAATATACAATAAATCGCGTACTCGGGATGTGAGAGAGAGAAAAAAAAATTGTTCTTCTACGGCTTTCGTTTCTTTTTTTACGAAATTCGGTGATTTCTATTATTACGATTATTGATAATTATTTTTGAAAGAATAATGGACGATTCGGCGAGACTTCCGGCCGGATCGGACGGACCGAACCGAGTGGCTGGAAACATTTCGAGAAGGATCGAGTGTTCGAAGTACTTTCGAGAGCGAGCGAGAGAGAGAGAGGAGAGGTGAGAAAAGATCGATGCGAAGACCGTGATCGACGGTCGATCGACGACGAGACCCGGCGGAAGTGAATGAATTTTTAGAATCCGCGAAAAAGTAAAAGCGAAGAGAAAAAAAAAAAGAAGAAAAGAACGACGATGCGGCGCGATGGTAAACAATCGTCGTCGACTTCGTCGTGGTCTGACAAAACGTTCCTATGTAAAGTAATAATAAATGAAAAAAAAAGTTACTAAAAAAAAGAAGAAAAATTTTTTTGCGAGCCGTACGGTGGCGCGCGACACACACGCGAAGCGGCGAAGAAAGAAACGAGATAACGAGAGAAAGAGAATAAAAACGAACCGACGACGCGATACGTATCAAAGTAACAAGAAAAAACAAAACAAACAAACACAAAATATATACGACGAGAAAATGATTTTTCTCGCGAGACAATTTTTCCCGATCGCTCTCTTTTTGCACGGAGAACAAAAAAGTCGCGAATCGATTCGTGAAATGAAGAAACAATTTTTCGGGGATGATTTTGCCGGGAGGAGGGAGGGGACGAAAGGGTGAGGGCACGGTACACCCTTGGTGAGAAAAGGGATGAGAATGCGCGAAGATTCGAAATCATCTCTCGAAAACGAGAAGAAGAGGAGAGAGAGAGATACGCGAGTACGAGCGCGGTTAAACATTTATTTTATTTCCTTTTCCGAGCGAGCGACGAAAAACGCGATTCCAGGGGTCAGGGCGCGACTGACAATTCAGGAGAATATATTGAGAGAGGAAAAAAGAAACAACCCAGTAACAGGTTCCTATATTTAATAAAATTATATTTACTAACGCCTAAATAATAATAATAATAAAAAAAAGAACGAGATGAAAAATACGTGAGAGGTTAATCGAATGAATAATTATGAATAAAACGATATTAAACGACCGATTGATAGAAACTTTAAGGGATTATATTAACGATTACGATAATAACGAACATTTATATTAACCGTTGATAGAGGTAACGTGGGAGGAAGTCGGGAAATTCCGATTGGGAATTGGGAGCGAGAACGCGCGATTTTCCGTCGACGCCGGTAGAACGGAATGAATTCGATAAAATACGAGCTAAATCCGAGCATCAAATTAGCGAAGAAACGAGAGAGAAGAGCGAGAAAAATAGAAGCGAGGAAGAAAAATAATAACGCGGCGTTATCGGGCTGTCGGGCGCTAATCTCCGCGACTAATGGAGTCAGAAAAAAAAAGTATGAAACGGACTCGAGAGAAAATAAATCCGAGGAATGGCTGCATTTTCGCGGAATCGAGAGCGGAGGAGAGAAATCGGTTCTGGGGACGGTGGGGGGGAGGAGACGACGGCGACGACAAATTCACTATTAGCGAAGTAAGCCATTATAAATTGTGTTTTAAATTTGTAGAAAATTCGTGAATAACGTACGGGGATAAATGAAGATGAAAATTATATATATTTAAGTAGATAAAAAATCTATATATACAAATCTATATAAACGCGTATATAAGATGTTGTAACGTGAATATAGAAAATCCTTGCGTTTAACGATATTGTGCTGTAAATTATTGTGTATGGACGCGAGTGCGAGGGGGTTTGAGAAAATGGGGATAAAAAGAACACGAAGAAAAAAATTAGAGAGAAACGAATCCTACGCGATCTTCGACGAAGGAAGCGACGTTTTTTCCTTTTTCCTTCGTTTCCTAAATTTTATTCTTTCTCTTTTTTTTTCTAATGATATACATATTTTTTACTGTCGGAGCAGAGAAGAGTACGAATTTCTTGGGGGTGGGGAGTGTCGCGAAGTAATAATATATTTCTAAGTTATAAGGCAACTCGAGGTTCCTGTCGGATTAAAAAAAGGGGGGGGAGGGAGGGAAAGGTGAAAAAAAATCGATAAAAACGAAAAGAAGGGGGTGGAAAATGCTTTTCTATGTAAACGTTGTGGGAGGGATGACTAATATATTTATTATCAACGATTTTAATTGAACGATTGATTACGATTGTCTATTGGGTGGATCGGAGAATAAAGGAGAAAGTATCGCTGGAATAATGACGAGACGGGCGGGGAGATTGTGAATTAGGGAGCGATTTATTGAATCGACGGTCACTGAAATTCCTAACGAGCGCGCGTGTTATCATTTTTGCAACAAGATTAAAGCGGTAATTAATAGATAAATAACGATTAGTAACGAAACTCGTACCTCGCGATAACGAAGTTTTAAGGCGATGAAAATATTTGAAATTAGGAGTCAAAAGGGTGAAGATGAACTACGAAACAACGGAATATTGTAATTAAACGTAAAGAAGAAGAAAAATTAGAAGACTCGTGTGCGTGCGCGTCGAGAGGGTGAAAAATTGATACGAAAAATCGGGGATTTATATTTTTTCGTCGCTCCTCGCGAATCCGGGAGTAGGGAGAGAAGAAGAATTAAAAAAAAAAGAAAAAACAACTTTTTTTTTAAACGTTGAATTTGCTTTTCGAGTTGGCAGGCTTCGAGGACGCCGAGACGCGAAATAAGAGTTGCGATACCGATGTAAATACATGTGTGTGAAAGCATATGAATATATACATATATATATTGAAACGAAATATCTCGTTGGTCGCGCCTTTCGCCGCTCTACTCCCATTCTCGTCCTCCCTTATGAGCCCCAACACTCTCCGAGAAATGAAAAAACCTCGGGTAAATGAATAATAACGGCAATAATCATCATTATTATCGTCGCCCTTGAAAAAAAAAATTAAATAAAAATGGGGAGCTGGAAGCGAATCAATGAGCTCCGCGCGTTTCGTTGATAAACGTAGAAAAAAAAAGTGTTTCGCAGCGCGGACGGCCGTGGCGAATAAGAAATTGAAAACGGCGAATCTCCAGCTCTCGGGCGACGAGCGCGAGCGCGGCCCCGAGACGAAAATTTCTCGTTCCCGCGGCGTCGCTCGTGCCCATTGCCATTATTATTAACTTTTTTGTTTCTCGTTCCTCGTGTCTCCTCCCCCTCCTTCCATCGTCAAGTTCCTAATACGCAGGGCATGCGTCGTGTATTTTTGTTACTCGCGGAGGCGCTCTCCTCAACGTATTTCTCATTTCGTCGCGTCTTTTTCTTGTTTCGCGCTCGGGGGGCGGACCGGCGAGCGGAAAAGATCGGAATCGGTGGCGATTGAAATTTTTCGAAAGGGAAATAATAACGAACGGCACAAAAGTTGCGAAAGATGAGACGGGGAGTACAGGAACGATCGCTCATCCAGTTCGCACCTGTTTGCAAGAAGAGAGCCGGGAGAGAGAAAAAAAGGGAGAGAGAAAGAGAGAGAGAGGGAAAAAACGAGAAAAAATTCGGAGTTGCATGGGAGAAACGACGAGATCGTGTGTGTCGGCGCATCGTTAGCGCGGCTGCGCAAAGAGAAAAAAAGAGAGTGTCGGGCGAAGAAAAATGAGAAAAAAAAATTGAAAAAAAAAAGAGAAAAAAGAGGACCGGGACGGAAGTCTATACATATTGTATTATGTCACTTTAGACACTAAATTATGGAATTATGGAATTATTATTATATATAAATAATATATACGTACGTACGCGTGTGTGCGCGATGAGGAAACGAGGGTTTTATTGCGTTCCCGAGTTTGTGAGAGTGCGCGAGTGTGTGTGAGATAGAGAGAGAGAGAGAGAGCGCGCGAACGAAAGAGAGAGAGAGAGAGAGTGAGCGCGAGTGTCGAGAAAATTTAAAACGAAGGGAGAAAAGCCACCGGGCGAATGGGAGAGAGAGAGAAACGGAGAGAAAGAAAGGATTGCGTGATAGAGTAACCGAACCTCGCTACTAGCTGTTCCTAATAATTAAAATGAAAAAAAAAACGATTAAGATGAGAGAGAGAGAGAGAAAACGAAGAATCAACGTTTGAGTGAGTGATAAGGATCTTCGATTCGGAGGATTCGTATAAGCGAAAGGGAGAGGAGAAAAATAAAAATGCGGCGAATTCTTTTGACGGGAGATGGAGATAAATTGAGACGCGCGTGCAGTTTTGAGGGATGTGAATTAAGACGCTATAATTATTACGAGATGCAAACGAAGAAAATTGATACGAACATATTGTGTTTCGAGATGCGGACACCCCGCGTGCTCTCTGTCTCAACATATTTTTTCTTCGAATATTATTGATTTTATTTTGTCAAAAAAATGTTTTTTTTTTTGTAACGCTTCGATCAATCTCGCACCGCTCTCGCTTCGTCGCGTTCCCGGCTCGATATTATTGCTCTTTCGTGATGTGCAATGGGACAATTGTGAGAATCGAGGAAAAAACTTTCGTACACACCGAATATAAGAGACAAGAGAAAAAAATTCCAATCGAAAGCAAGCAAAAAATAAAATAAATCCGCACAATCTGCAAAATAAAACGAAAAGAGAGAATCGAAAGGGGAACCGGGGAAGTCCGAGAGCTTTAGAGGAAAAAAAAATTAAGCGACAGCTTGAGCGAAACGCGTATACAACTTGACGAAACCGGACGATGCAAAGTTTTTACTTTCCACCGTCCCGTTCGTCCCTTTTCTCATTTCTTCCACTTTTTTTTTCCTCCATTTTTTTTTCTTTCTTTCGTTTCTTTGCGACTCGTCTCTCGTTAATTTTTTATCGACGAATGTGTTAATCGTGAAATAAACTAAACGACGAATATATATATTTATTGATTGATTGAAAACACGAACACACAGAAAAACGCGCTGCAATCACTCCCGGCAAAGAAAGCGATTTGCGGGATTTAACACGAATTGAACATTGATATATTATATTTAATTGAACGCGACTCGATCGAAGGATCGATCGATTGATTATTGCGTTATTATTATTATTATTATGCAACTATTATTATTATTATTATTGCTATTTATTATTGATCAATTTATTATTATCTATTGATTATTGTCATTATTATTGATACGATTATTGAGTTATTATTATTATTATTATTAATATTATTGTAATTATTAAATTATTATATATTGCCAATTTTGCTATTATCACGATGAAAAAAGAAGAAGAAGAAAAAGAAGAGATAGCGAGTTTCGTCAATTTTTTATTAAGCTCCGTCGCTGAATAAATACCTTATTCTTTTCGTTTGTTCTCGTTCGTGTTTTTTTTTCTTTAATTTAAACTCTCTTTTTTTTCTTCTTTTGCGATTGGGCCTTGATTAAAAATAGTCCAATAAACACTCGATTATTCTCTTTCATTGCGGATTCGAAAGCAATTAAATTGACTATTTATTAATTAAAAGTGAATACTAATTGATAACGAGTAGCGACTAATTCTTGTGAGAGATTGCCATGTGTATATCTATATGTACTCGCTATGGGGCCCCGGTGGGCCCCGATCGTGGGCCTGCGTGTGTTGAGAATAATTTTTTTGTCGGCGATGAGGATGAAAAGAAAGAGAAACGAGCGGGGAAGCGGTGGACGAACGAAGAGAAACCGAACAAACAAGAAGAAGCGGAAGTAAAGGTGAAGAAAAAAAAATGTGAAAACAAAAACGAAAAAAAAAAAAATGATGAAGACGAAGAAGAAACTAACATTTGCGGGGCATCAACGGGGCGCCCGAAACGCCGGCTCCGAGGCTCGTTTTTTACTGCGATTCGAGTATGCGAGCGTGGAGTGTGAGAGAGACGGCAATGATCCCGGAAAAAATCGATCGATCGAGATAAATACACTCGCCGTTCGGATAAATCGCGTTACGATCGTCGAATGATCTCGAAATCTCGTCGCTGCTCCGTTTCGCGGGACAAACGAACGATCGTCGCTTGTTTTTTTTCTTTTTTTTTTGTTTCTCGGCAAAGCACACGGAATGATTTCTCATCGGCGCGATGGAAATACGGAAGGAAAAAAGAGCGAAAAACAAAGAAGAAACGTTAACCCTTGTTTCCGTTCATTCTTTTCTCCTCCTAATTTTCGATAGAAATATCATAATTTTATATATATAAAAAGAAAGGTATAAATGATGAGAAGATAAATTTATATATATACAAATGATATATATACGTATAAATATTAAAAAAAGTGGAAGTGAAATGGTCTCCGGGCGGCTCGCGTCGTCGTTCCTCGTCTTTTGTAAAACTCACTTGCGCAGGCGCCCGGGGAGCGGAGGGACATTTTTTTCGGTAACGATGAGAGAAAGTGCGAGGCGAAGGGAGGACGCGACGGAGAACTTGAGAAGAAGAAAGACACAGGGAATATAAAATCATATTCTCGAAGGGCTGACGAATAAAAAAAAAATAAAATAAAATAAAATAAACGCGAAGGGAGATTCCGAGCGAGAATCGTACATTGTGACGCGATTTCCGGACGGCGAAACGGAGCGGCCGGGATCAAGTGTGCACGCGTAGAGCGACGAGAGAAACGGAGAGAGATCGTACGAGATTGTGAACGAGAATGGTGAATGAAGAGAGAGAGAGAGCGAGAGAGAGAGAGAGCGAAAAATCGGTATTATCGGGTCGACGAGCCGGTGCAATCATGTTCCTATTAGGTTTCATATCTAAGCAAGTAATTAATTATACCACTAAAATAATAAATGATAATGATGGATGATACGACGATATTATATATTATTGGATATATATTATACAAATATATATCTCTAAAACGACAAGGAAAAAAATGCGTATATATATAAATATACATATATATATATTTAAAAAAAGAAGAAGAAAAAAACAAGCGAGGGAATGAGAAAAAAATTGATGAGATATATATTATATTATAAATTATATATATATATATATCTATATCTATATATATACACGAAAAACACACTGATTATACATAACGATTGACTAGGCTGTAGTCTGTAACACACTGCAAACGTACTGTTTCTCCCCGTAACCCCCTTTCCCAACCCCCCCATATATTTATATAAAAAAAAACACGAGAGAGAAAGAGAGCGAGAGAACGTGCGAGCGAAAGAGACCGAGAGAAAGGGAAAAATATATTCGAGAGAAAGAGTGAGAATTTGAGAGCACAGAACACACGGCAAACACGCGAGGGAACGGGACTCATATATATATATATATATATGCCTGAGGGAGGAAATTTTGCTGGAAAATTCGCGATCGCGCGAACAGGAATAATAAAAGGCTTGAAAGACTGTTCGCGATACACGTGTATAAAAAGTATAGTTGAGGGAACTCATCGAAACAGCTTTCTCGAGTCTCGTGTTGTGAAAATAAGAGAAGAAAAATTTGGAAGGGTGTTTTTTGTGGTTTTAAGTTTGGTTTTCTATTTTTTTTTGCTTTTTTGTAGCTGGGTGGGAAGAACGCGAATTTTTTTTGGGTTGATTTCTTTTGGTAAGTTTTTTTTTTGCAAGGAGGGAAGGAAAATTTTTCACGTGGGTGCGATACGAAGGGAGGCTCGATTGTTTTCGTCGTTGCGTGTGCGGACGAATCTGCAGTGACTGCGCTACGTACTCGATTAAATAATGTGACACGCACCCAATATGTATTTCGAACAGTCGGAATAATCCACCCCCTTTTGGGCCCTTTTTCTCGCCGTCGAAAAAAATCTCGATTTGAAGAAAGAAAAAAGTTCCTCATTGTCGTCAGACGAAAATTGACACCAAAGCACGAAGGTTTTGAGATATGAACGTGTGAAGAAATAAAGACTTGAAAAAATTGGTTCCTACAAATCGCATATATGTCGTCGAAGGAGAATTGAACATTTTTAAAAATTTCACAATCACTCACCAAAATCCTGCACGATCCTCGTCCCACTTTATCTGTATCCAGAAACTCCGTGTGTCTGAAAAGGGAAGAAAAAAAATCAATTACTAAAATGCTGCACACATTTTTTTAATTAAAAAAAAGATTTTTTGAGGATTTTTTTTTGAAGACATATAAAAACGAGGTAATTTATCAGAAGTTTGGAAAGCGAAGAGCGAATTCGTCATTTTTATTTCGAGCTGACTCTTTTATATCAACTCAAAAAAAAAAACAGAGAGAGATTTTTTTTATTCGCGCGCCATCACATTCGATTACGTCGAGCTGCGTTTTATTTCCGGTATCAAAGGGTATGGAACACGATCTCATTTCCGGTTTCGGAATACGTTAGTTTCCTCGTCAGAATTTTATTTGGCCAGCGATCGGGAGCGAAACGCGGTCCAGGACTTTCGGCATTTCGAGCACGAAAATTCGATCGTTGCATGGAAATAACGAGCCGGAGATAAAAAAAAAGACACGAACGAAAAAAAAGGAGAGACGAAAATGTGAGCAGAAGCGTCGAGATCGAAATACGTCACGAGTAAAATTTCACGAGCCGGAAAAGCTCGGCGTCGATGTGAAAATTTCGAAAAATATTTCAGCATCGAGGTGCGAGGTCCAGGAGTAAAAAAAGTGAGAACACAAAGGCCTCTCCCCTATTTTCATCCCCTTCCCGATCCTGTGTACATCTTATTTGCATAAAGAAGCTCGTTAACCGAAATCCGAAGGAGAAAGGGAAGAAAAAGTAACCGAACTGTACTAAACCCCAACGTATTCTATTAAACGCTAGTTTATCAGAAAATTGAATCATCGTCTTATCCTTTATTCGGCGCCATTCAACGAAAAAGCTCTCCTCGGAGTCGCAGGTAAGTGAGAAAAAAATGTTTATTCGCCAACTCCCACGCGGCCCAATTTTCCGAAGCAGTCGCCATTTTTTGGCCGGGGGTAATTTATATTGGTGAATAATTAACGAGTCGAGGACTCGGCCGAGTAACGCTGTTGACGTTAAAAATGGAGGAATATTTTGGAAGAGAGAGAGAGAGAGTCCGGGAAGCCGGAGGAAAATTTCAACGAGGAGAAACGATCGCGAAATTCAATTTCCTGAAAAATAAGCGAGCCGAGGGAAGCCGCACCTGCGTCACCGAAAGCTCGCGAGTATAAAACGTCACCGACACACGAGAAGGGGAATGAAAAGTGGCCTGTTTCTCGGAGATCAAAAAAAAAGAGAAGAAAATGGTGGAAAGGGGGAAAATGTCGTCTGTAAGAGTCAAGGCTTCGCCGGTGAAAAAGGAAAATACACGGAGAGGCTCCGTCTCGTCGCAGAGAGCGAGTGTTTGCTCGCGAGATGGAAGGCAAATTAGGTTTGTATCAAGGGGATCGAAACTTTTGCCGTATCGAAATAAAAGCCGCTCTCTCTCTCTCGAGTTGCCCCGCCTCGAATATTTCACATGCGGTTATTCACGCGAAAATTCGCTACCTCCGGGCACACTCGTGAATTTTTTATAAAATGATACATTTTTTTTAAGTGAAATATCTTTACGCGAGATCGCTCGGGGTAAACTATGGAGAAGTAGTCACGAAATTTGTAATCTTGTGCCAAATTACCGATAATTTGCATCTGAAAAAATTCGCCTAACTGCAGCAGTCGATTTTTTTTATTGGAGATAAATTGAAAGTGACTGTTCACTGTAAATTGCTTCTAGAATCATTTTATTGTTCAATCAACTTCAAAAATTGATCCATTTAAAAAATAATAATTATCTGCTTGATGCTATTCACTTTATTTTGTGAAAATTTCTATAGAAATCATTCGTAATAAATCAGGTTTCGAAATTCATGGAAAATTAATCTGCAAAATCTCGAAGAGGACAAATTTTTATCAAAAATATAAAAACCACAAGATTCAAAATATAATAAAAATCGCAAATAATACCCAAAATATTTTTTTTCTGAATAAGCTCGACGTTTATTTTACGAGAGAATAAAAAAAAAGAAAAATAAATTCATATAATATACGAAGGACAGGAAATATTATTGTAAGAGCAATCTGGTCTGGTTTTCCGTTGTTATACCTTTTTATTTATTTTTCGTACATGCTTTTTTGTTCCTGAGGTCGTATCTTCTCGTTAGCCCTTTCGCCCTGAGAGTCGTCGGCTGCGACCGGAGGTTGTACGTGTGCGACAGCAGCGCGCGCGAGAGCCGATCTTCGAAAATACATGCTTCGGCGAAAGTGTGTGCGTATCCAGCGAGAGACAAAAATATATATATAAATTTGGCATGGAGTCACGTTTTTAATTTCTTTAGCGATCTCGCTCGGTTCCGTTCATCGGCCTGGCCGGCCTTTCTCGCTTCTTCGCTTCATTTTCGCGCCTCATCCCTCCCAAAGAAACTCACGGATGCTTCTAATAAGTAAATAATAACTCATTCCGGGGAGAGAACGAGCCTGCAACTGGCCAGAGCGAGAGAGAATTATTGCCGTTTCGGTAATCCGAAGCTATGCTCACCTCGAGCCGTGCCGGAGCTTTTGCCGGCTTTTATTAATCCCCCCTGATACCCCGAATGCTCAACATTTATAAATCCTACTCGAAATATTCCGAATAAAACAAAAATATCGAATATTTGACTTGGATCGTATTTTATTCTTATTTGAAAAATTTCTATTCGCTATTTTTACTTATTTTTTCCTATAATTTACTGAATAATATAAAATTCTCATGTTGAATCATTCAATTCCAATCTCTCGTATTTTATTTACTTTCTCGATTTTCATTAAATAATATAACAAAATATCGAAACAACAAAAATATTGAAAACTAGACATATAGAGTTCTCATTTGAAAACTTTCAATTCCAGTCCTCCAATTTTTATACTAATTTGCTCAATTCGTTTTTAAAAATAAAAAAATCTAATAATTGACCGATAAATTTAATTATCGGTATTATTTATAACACAAAAATCTTAAAAAATATTTTCAGATATTAAAAATTCCTTTTAATCTCGAACGAACTCCGGATAGCTCGAACTTTTTATCTTATTGTTTAAACGTATTGTTTTTGTTCGGGCGATTTTGTAGCGAAAAATGCTACTAGATTAAAAATGAAAAATATGAGAAGACTGAGAAGTATGCGAGAGCTCTTTTTCCCGTGGCTTCGAGATCGGCTCGACTTCGTCGGAGTTTCCGGTTGGTAAAAGTAATACGCGGGATATTTCGTAACGGTGCGCGAAGAAGCGTATATCCGCCCTCGGCGGTGCGCCACGTTATTCGGAATTTACTCAAATTCCGAAGAATAATCGCGATATGAAATTGCCTCGCGTCGAGGCGGTGGAGAGAGCCGGGCCCCCGAGAGTTTACGAGAATTTGGAAAACTTGCGAGTTACCGAAAACCCCTCCGGCGATTGCAAATATTCCTTTCTTTCCCCACACCGAGAATTCCCAGTTATTTTACGAAATTAATGAAAAGAGAGAATAAACGTGCGTCGAAAATAATTTGTTATTGCATTTTTTTTCGCGAAACTGCGATTAATAAAATGTTTGAAGGTAGAAATTGTTTGAGTGTTGAATAAGAATCGATCGTCGCGAATAAACGATGTCAAGGAGAAAAGAATTTGGAAGGGACGAGATATGGAAAAAAGTTCACGATGGGAGTCAATCTATCTCGAATATTATTTCCAGTATATTGAAAAATGAAAGAGAGGCGAACCGTGTTCAGAAGAAAATATCATCGCTGAGGAGCTCTCATACTTTTTTACGCAACAAAACAAATTTAAAAACCGAATGAAAAAAACGAAGATCACAGGAATGGAACTGACAACAAATACGTATACTCTTGAAATAAAAACGAAATAATCATTTGAAAAATGAAATACGAAAACCATATAAAATATCACAGTGTATAATCAATCAGCAAATTTGAATTTTCTTCATTTTATCTAAAATTTTTGAAAAATGACTTATGAACTCATATTTGAAAAAAAAAATTGAAGAATCTATTTGATAGGAAAAATACTCTGTACGTTAAACTTGAAAAAAAAATAATAGAAAAATTACTAATCAAGAAATGGAGGGTGAAAGATCCAAAAAAAAATTGTTTTTCCGTAGAAAACAGTTTTTTTCCGATTTTTTTACTCCAACTGCATTTCCCATTTTCGAAAAATCATATATTCGCCCTTTCGCTCACTCTCGCACACACTTTGCTCCTGGAAAAAGTGTATGTGTTTTCAAAATATACAAGATTTGAATGCATGCATAATAAAAACTGTGCCCGTTTGTTTGTCGAATAAGATGGAGTCAAAGCGTCGAAGATCGATGTGTGGACCGTGGAAAAAGGGACGGGAATGAGAAAAAGGTTTAATGGTGGGAGAAAGTCCTCTTAGAGCGCATTTCAATATATCGCGAAGCTCCTTTGAGGTTGGTGCGAGACTAGGAGGAGGACAGAGGGGAGGCGAGAGGGGCGAGAGAGCTCGAGGATGTGAGAGACGATGAGGGGAATGGTTGGAAGATGGCAAAAATTCGCGCGAAGGGGTAGTTTTTTCGTCTCTCCGTCTCTGTCTATCGTCTTGCGTCCCCGACGAGAGAGAGAGAGTCCCGGTGGAAAAAAGGGGGTCGCCTCGGAGTAAGGAAACGCCGGAGAGGGGGCGTTATTGATTCTTCTTTTAATCTCGTCGCGACCCACCCTACGTTGCGAAATGACGAGGGGTTGCTTCAGAGACGGAAGCACGAGGAGGGAGGAAAGAAAAGGAAGGATAAGAAGACGGAGAAGAAGAAAAATAAGCAGGAGAATGAAAAAAAAAATGTGAAAAAGAATGAGAAGAGGATGAGAGAAAGAAAGAGGAACGTGCGCTCCGGAGGTACGTGGCTCCGATCTTTCTCCGGGAAAAAGGATACATGGGAAAGTGGTAGGAGAATTCTTGAAGGAGAATAAGGGTGGTTTCTACCCTCACTTCTCTCATTCATTCGCTCTCTCTCTCTCTCTCTGTCTCTTCTTCTCCGTCTTCGTCTCTTTTCCACGAATCGGGGGTGTAACTTATTTGAATGTGTCGTCCCAGTCGATGAGAACAAGGCACGACGAGAGACAGACAGTGAGAAATACCGTCGACCTGACGAGGAGAAAAATCATCCAGAGAATTCGATTTTATCGACAACGAGTTCTTCTTTCGTTCTTGTATTTTTTTTTTCATTATTTAAAATACTAGAAAAAATAATGTTCGGTTTTACTTTTTCAATGCAAATATATATTATCCACTACACACTGATATATATACGAGTGAGAAAAAATATATCTACATGAATAAGAAAATAAGCTAGAAAAGGAAAAAAAAGTACGAGAGCGCGTATACGTCTATAAATACATCAGGAAATGTAGTTTAAAATGATGTATAAAATACAGGAAATGCAATAAGCGTGACGCGATGAAATTTGCGTCTTCCGTTATCCACGAACGAGATCTCGAAGCGCGTTCCACCGCGGCATTGCCAACCCTTAAAATGGTTCTTTTTTCCATATTCCAATCGTATTTCGACCCGATGAAAAAAAAAAAATTGAGACAAACTTTGTCAATGAAAGATACGTAAAATGACTGGTCGTTGAATTTTTTCGCGCGAGTCCCGAGAAAATAAAAAAAAGGGAGAAGAAAAAATGTCGGGAGAACAAGAGAGCGTTTTCTGGGGTGGCGATGACGGAAAGACGGGGGAGTCACCCTGTTTTTTGAGTCCCCAGGAAAGTGCGTGCACGTAAAAAACACGGAGCGAGCGAGAGCCACGTCGGGGGTAAGGATATTGATTTTTTTTTATTTTATAATTAGGGGCGCGCACCCCTTGGCTGCCAGAAAAACACGTCACCCGGGGAAAGGGAGAAAAAAAGGCTTTCGAGGACCGCAGCGTCCGTGTGTGATGTACTTTTTCTTTTCTACGCGGACGTTTGTTTTGCGACCCCGATACTGAAAAACTACCCCTGGTATTCCTCGTTTTCACGAGCCCTGTGACAGACGCGCGCGCCCATCACGAGATTCCAACCCTTGCGAGTTTTATCTAACTCACCACTCTAATCCGTCCCATATTGCCCTTTTTTCCCCCAGAAGCATCATCCTTTTCCTCAGCCTCGAGCCTTTTTACCATAATCCTGGAAACGTTGTCTCAAAATAAGAATCAAAAAATAAAAATCCATAAAACGAAAACGAAGTTTATTTCAAAACGATATAATGTACTGTCTAAGAAATAAAAAATAGTCGTAAAAAAGAAACGAAAATTTCGTTGTCTCAGAAACAAGAATTTGAAAATCAAAATCCATAAAATAAAAAAGTTAAAGTTTCCGAGACAATAATTTACTGTACATAAGAAATAAAATAAAGAATTATTGAATGTACGTCGCGAGGAAAACGAAAATTTCGTTTGGTTGAAAAAAAAAATAATACCGCGGTCGTTTTTTATTTCTACGTTTTTCTACGTTCTCTAGATTTGCAAGAGACTTTTTTATTTTTGTTCCTCGAGGCGCGTACTCGCGCGAGGACTGGGTAAAAGCATGACGGTGGCGGCGCTAGTCTCAAGGATAAGAAATAAGGCAAGAACGAGGGGATGAGAGAAAAGGAGAGGGTTGCCATATAGTTGGAAAGTACAAAGAAGCGTTATAGGCGTGTACCCTCCTTTGCTTTCGTATTTTTTCTTCTTTTTTTTCCATTTTTTTTTATTTACTCCTTTTTCTCGTCCCTTGACTCTTCTCGCGTCTCCTCACTATTCTTATTTCTCTCTCGAACTCCTCCGCCCGGAGCTCCGGGGCTTCGCCGTGAGAGGTGACAATTCCTCATCTGCCTCCGCGTTCGAAAAACCCTTTGACATCCCCTCGCGGCCCTCCTACCTCCCTTCCGCGCTTCCTCCCATCTTTATTCCCTCGCGCATACACGCTCTCCGGCCATTGTGATTTTTCTCCGACACACTCGTCGTGAGAATCGTTCAAAACATTTGCATTTTTGCATTTTTTTTCCGTACAAGTATATCTTTCGCTGGGATTATTCAATTTTCTTTTGTTAGACATTACTATAGGGAAATTTCAATTAAAGATGTGTAAGCGATATTTTTCAAAATATGAGATTTTGATTCATTTTTTATATCTTGTTCTTCAGTATATAAAAAATTTTGTGCCAAATTTGAAATCGTTTTACAGAATGGTTTAAGAGTTACCAAACTTTATATACATTGTTAAAATTTAACATTGCTTCTTATGGAAAATTCGTAAATGTGCACGGAATATAAATTTTTAAATATGAGATTTACTTTTTGCTGGGATTATATATCCCATACATCTTTAAGTCACAATTTCTTCTAACTTTCTATAATAAAAATTCTTTTTAACAATAAAAATTTAATTTTGTACATACTTTTCGATGTACAATAAAACTTTCGAAGATCCTTAAATTTTGGATATATAGTTGTTCAAATATAATAAGTTACTACATTATTTCTTTGTCAAACTGTTTTAAGACAAATTTTAGCACTTTAGTAATGTGTCGACGAAATCTTAAGATTCGATTCAAAATTTTTACAAAAATGTTATTATTTTCCACGACTATTTTTATGCAGAGTTCATCGTAAAAAAAAGATAGAAAACCATCATCGAAGTTCCACTTAAAGAAATGTTAACGCGAACACGAGAGCTTCATATCTGAAAAATGTGAAGAGAGAAAGGATGTACATTTCCGATGCATTTTTTGTTTCGAAGGTGAAAAGTTCTAGGACGAAATTTCGGTCTCGTGATCCAAATTGCCCTCGTATTCTCGAGTCTGGAGTACGGAATAGCGTCACAGAGCAATACACGTATAACGAGAGTTAGAGAAGAGAGAGAGAGAGAAAGAGTAAGATTGAAGAAAGAAGGAGAGCGAAGAGAGAGAGAGAGAGCGCAAAGGCTTGTCACACACAGAGTGTAATATGCAAAAGAGAGACCCGCCTCCACATCCGTTTCCATGGTAACTGGGGAGCTCTTCTCTCGGGCAAAGGTGGCTCCGGAGAAAGGTGCCGGGGGGTTGGTGCTACCAGAGCGAAGCAATCCGAAGAGCTCTTCTACTGGCTATACGTAGGGTGGTTCAAACGAAGCCGAAGGGTAGAGAAAAAGAGCGAGAGCGAGAGAGAGAAAGGAAAAGAGAAACAGAGAGAAAAAGAGGGAGAGGATAACGTCATGTTGCTTCGCGGATAGTGGACGGGAGGGAGGGAGAAAGCCGAGAGGGATGAAAGGAGAGGCGCAGACACTCTTGGAAATTTGTATAACTACCCCCAGCGGCGAGAAGGAAGGGAGCGAGAGGAAGGACGAGAGAGAGCGATAAGAAATAAAAGATGAGGAAAGGTAAAGGAGTGACGGGGAAGGGAAATGAGGGTGGGAGGGGGATGAAAAGGGGGGTGGATTTTGCCCCGAGATGGCCAGGCTCGAAGGATGTGTGGAATCGTGCCTCTCTCTCTCTCTCTCTGCGTCTTAGCACGTTCATTTCTCAGTCCTAACTTTCCTCCTCGCGGCGAGGAGTGGGGAATGAGAGCTCGGAGGGTTGATGCACACATCGATCCAAAAATTCTCCCTGTCTCGCTCCGACTGCCAGGTGGAGCGTCTCTCTTTCGTCATTTTGCAGACTCCTCGGGGCGCTTCGCTGCGGAATGCGTTCTCTCTCGCTCGCTCATTCTGGCTCGCGCTGTCCGCGACTCTCTCTCTCTCACTCTTTTTTTGCTACCATATCATCCAGGACGAAATGGTACCGGGGGGAGACCGGCCGGCACTTTTGCCTCTCTCGCTTTCCCTCCCCTCGGCCTCTCGCACGGAACTTTAACACGCGAATTTTTGCGGCAATATAAACCGGAAACCTTTATGACTGCATTAAAATCCTTCCCTCGCCGGGACCAAGGGTCTTCCGAAAGCGAGCCACGCGGAAGGGAAAAGAAAGAGGACGAACGACGCTCACCGACGATTTTCCCGAATTAAAAATCCCGTGGATGAGGGAAAAAAAAACGAATAGAGATACCAATATCCCGGAGGAAATCCCAGCGTTTACGAAAGCGCGCCATTATATATTTTTCATTCTCGCATACGGACGCGTGTACACGTGCAATTATAGATAATTGAAGGAGGCTCGTTCATTTGCATCGATACGAAAGTTTACGATAACTTTTCTCTCTCCCTCCCTCTCTCGATTTTCTTTTTTCAGCCGGTAGATGATTTTTAATTCCAAGTGTGGAATTATTGTTGCGCCGACGTGTATTTATACTCGGGGGGAGGGAGAGAAAAAAAGAAGAGAGAGTCATAATCATCATAATGATAATTACGTAGGTAAATGCGCGAGCGGGATGAGCGAACATTTGCGATTCTCGAATAAAATGCCGGGGAAAACGCGCGAGCGAGAGGAAGACGGAGAGAAAAATGATGAGGAGAGGGAGAGAGATAATGAGAGGGAGAGATATAGTGAAAGATCGGTAAGAGACCGCTGGCCAGCTGCCTCGTACCGATCCTTCGCTAATTATCCATCGTAAGCACCGACTTAATTGCTACACTCCTCTCCGGTCAACTCTCTCTCTCGCTCTTCCTCGCTAAATTCCCCCGATATCTCGGCGCCTTTCATAATTCACAGTTCCCTCATCAGGCCAAATAATACAGTTTACCCGTTTTATCATAAACAAGCGAACCGGCATTAAGATCGCCGTAAAAAAATTTTTCCAAAGTTCAAACGACGACGAACGACCGTCCCTCAAAAAAGGTATTCCCATCGCCTCCTTTATCCTCAAGCGATTTTCATCATTTTATACTAAGAATAAAAAGACAGGACCAAAACAGTGGTAAATAATGGTTATAAAAATACACATCCTCATTAAAAAATTCGTAAAAGTTAATATTAATGGAATTTTTGACTGCTCTCGATATACATTTTTCAACATTTTACAAAAAAATTGAGACGGGAACAATAACATGTGTGTGTTGAAAAAATTACCATGAAGATTTTCATCATTTAAAAAAAAGTAAAAAAACAAATAAAATATGTATAGTGTTAAAAAGTACCAATGATAAATTCGTAAAAATTAATGCATCAAATTTTCGACAGTTCTCAAAAAATGCCCGAAAACTTTTGATACAATTATATAATTATACACCATTTTACAAAAAACATAAAACCAGAAAAGAATAATGTAAAAAAAACGAAAATGTATCCGTAAATAGAAAAATTCGTGAAAATGAATGCATCGAATTTTCGACAGCTCTCGAAGAGAGCCTGAAAACTCTCGTTACAGTTAATTTTTCATCGCCTCGGCGTGGATGCTCGTAAAGCGTGATGACGGACGCGAGGAGTTAAAAAATCGATATGGAGGACTGCCGTGAGACGAAACTTGGAAAGCGACGCGAGACAGGGATATGAGGAAAATGAGAGAAGCGGCAGAGCGGGAGGACGACGAAGAACGAGAAAAAGAGACGATGATGAGAAAGAAAGAGAGAGCGAGGGGGGGGAAGGCTCTCTCGGGAGAACAATAAAGTGTAACGTGGGATCTGACCGGCACCCACTATACGCCGTGGAAGTTGGAGGTATGACCGCGTTCTTCTCCTCGCTCCGGGAACGGCGCGAGAGGAATAAGAGAGAAGAAAAAGAAGAGAGAGAGAGAGAGGAAAATATAGCCGTGGGTTCTTCTATGCAAAGGAGCGTTGCACTCGCTTTCGTCCACATTTTCGCTCATCTCCGTCTCTCTCTCTCTCTCTCTCTTCGCTTTAACACTCATGTATCGCTTGTATATACATGCATATTATGTATATGGATATTATATAGGTGTTATATGGACCGTTGGATGTGCCGTGGAGAGGAATCTACTTCCTTTATGCTCGCGCTCTCGTCTCTCTCGCCCCGCGGAGGGAATCACAACCGAGTAGCAAAGTCGTGAGAGATTTCTCTCGTCCTGAGCGAAAAGATGTAACGATTTCTTCGACTATTCGGACATTCATCGTGATTTCTTCCCCGTGAACTCTTTTTCTTCGCCATTTTCGTTTCTCTCTCTCTCTCTCTCGTATTTCTCTCTCCTAAAATAAGTTCCCGCATCATTCGTCTCTTCTCTCTGCGAGTCGTGTATAAATTCTGCATCCTCTCGCATTTTTACTCTCGCCACCCATTTTTCTCCTATGTGTATCGCGCTCAGACGAGAACTCGAATAAATCGTGATTACGAGGAGAAATTTAGCCCAGGGTGGAATTTAGCACGGAACGTCGTGTTGCTTGTGTTTTTATCGCTCATTGTGCAGAATAATATATAAAATATGATACAGCATACCGCGCGAGAAAGAATTGAAACAGTCGTGTCCTGGCTGGAGTTTCAACACATTCAGAAAACAAAAAATATATTCACGCTTTTCCATGAATTCCGCGCTTGCTTGCCGAATCGATACCGAAAGATTAGTGTAACCGGAATGAAGTACACATACATAAAAAATTCAGAAAAGAAACATAAGTAAAGAAAAATGAAAAGTGTTGTTTGTGTTTCTATCGATTATTGTACAGGTCACATGAAAAATGATATTTTAAAAAATGTAAAAAAAAATGAATGTTGCTTGCTCTCTCTCTCTTTAATCGATAAAATAAAATATCAGTGGAAATAAGAACAGAGTGCACATATCAAAAATTCATGAATGGAAAAGACAAAAAATACAGAAATTAAATTATAGATATACGTGAATACGAGTTTTTATATAGTTTTTATCGATTATTGTACGAAATTATTGAGCACCATCGTCATATATGTATTATTAATGAAATTAAAAAAGGGATGAGTTGTACATGAAAAAAATGAAAGAAAAGTACAAAAATGAGAGAACATTATTGTTTCTTTATCATTATTTTCTTCATCTCAATAATATTTATGCTAGCAATTGATTTTTAAGATCTCAAATAAAAAAATTAACTATTATATTTATACTTTTATGGGAAACAGTAATTGCTCTTATTTCATATAATACATAAGCATCGAAAATGCTTCAGAAAAACATTTTCACATTCGCCATAAAAAAATGTTTATCTACGTGTACATTTACAAATTACGAAAAAGAAAAGAAAAAAGAATTGGTTTTTCGAGAGATCGTGCAAAATGATTTTTACGAAGCACGCATATAAGAGCGAGAGGGCGCGGATAAGCGTCCGAGGCGCAATAACATGCTAGTAAAGAATAAAATTAGTTATGGCGAATGTGAATGATTTCGCTCGCTGGCGCGTTGAAGCACGAATATAGACGTAGGTATACGTGTTTATCGGTGTTCATATAGAGTGTACGCGTGGGTGGAGACGTCGAGGAATAAGGAAGAGCGAGAGAGAGAAAGAGAGAGAGAGGGGGGGGAGCGAAGATGCTGGGGGAGAAGGGAGGGAGGAAGAGCCTTGGGGCAGAATTATCATACCCGTACATTGGAGATATTCGAGGGCGCATCACGTCACAGAGCGGGCGATATACAAGAATTTTCTGCGGCTCTCTCTTTCTCGCTCTGGCCGGGCGCTCATTCTCTCGCGATCTAATCACGCTGGCATATACATAAAATAAGCGCTCGGCGCTCGGGCCCTATGGGCTCCGTGTGGAAGACCGGAGAAAAAGAGCCACCGCGAGAAATAAGACTTAGCGCGCGCGAGAGAGAGAGAGAGAGAGAAGCTGCAGAGAGTGAGACGGAGAAAAATGGAAGAAGAGAGAGAGAGAGAGGAGAAACATCAACGGATTGTTTTCAGCTGGGACTCGAGTATAAATTGGCCAATTATTCGGAAATAAGGTAATTATATAAGAAGGGAGTGATCTTCGATACCGCGAGGAGGTGGAGAATCATCACGAGGATCCGAGAGCGAGAGGGGTTGTTAGTTAAGGGAAGGGAGCTGAGAAACGCGGAGAGAGCCGAGAGGAATCGTGGCTGTTTTGCGAGGAGCTATGAAAAAAGGAACAAAAGCTTCACAAGGGGAAGAGGGAGCCTTGAGGAATCGAAGAGAGAAATCAAAGGCGATTATCTGCCTATGAGGCAGAAATCGACGGGCCCTCGACGCGAATCGAGCCAAGTTACTTCTCTCTCTCTCTCTCGCTCTCTCCGTCTCTCTCAAGATTTTATATTCTCTATATACCGATCGCACTTTTTTCCCTCCCTCTTCCTCGTTCCTCCCCCGCGTCTCCCCTCCCCCGTCCTCTTCCTCTCGACCCCTCGCGCGCTCTTTCGAAGACGAAACGCGAAAAGAGGAACGGGACGAGTTCTCATCGATTCGTGGCCCGAGGTGGTGACTATAATATGAGAAAGAACGACGCCGCGCGGGGCGAGAGAGGCAAATAAAAGCCGATACACTCACGTATTACACCCCGCGTCGAGAGAAACGCGAATTTCGTTCGATCGCTGACGCCGAACTCGTCCCCGAGCGGCGAGAAACAGCGAACGGGGCAGATGTTTTTTCGCCTAAACGTTCGCGAATTAGTCAATGAGTTACGAGCTCCGAGTACCATGTTTCCTGCTATCGCGCGCTTTTATTCTATATACCACGCCTCTCTCTCCCGCGCTTTTTTCAAGTCCTCAAGCCGCGCAGGTGCGACGTGCTCGCCGCTTTTATTTTATCATAACGCGCTTCTCCCCCCCTGGCACACGAGACGAGAAACGCGCGCTCTTCAACTTCCGAATATTCCTCTCTCCAGCATTGTCTTTACACCGATCGGGGGTGGCGACCGGTCGGCAGGTGGCCCGCGAGATTCTTTCGATATCTATGATTTTCGCTCGACCATCCATCGACTTCGTATTGAATATTTTTGTAGAGTTTATTTTTTAGGAATTTCTGAATTGCACCGGAAATTAGTAGGATTTTTAATATTCACCATCAGGAAATTTACAATAGAATAAGCTATTATTGAAACGGGAAAAATAATTTTTGAAAAATTTAGCTTATTTTTGGATTTATACGGTGTATCATTAAAAAATTTTCTCGAAAAAAAATCGTGTCGAAGATTCTGAAAACTCATTTTCGTTTTGATTTTTTAATTTTTTTTCAATTCTTTTTTGAGTCGCGCCCGAAATAATTATATAAAATTTGGAGTCGTTTCTCAAAAAATCTGCCGTATACTAATTTTCGAATTTTTTTGGAAATTTCAATAATTTCGTTATTTTAACTCGTGTGTACGTCACGTGGTTATTTGAGGCATCACCTTAATCAGACGAGTTATGCAGGAGACTTTGTAACTACGCATAATTTCCAGCGGAGAACGCAAAAGGGAGGTAAAGGAATCGGCGAGGAGAACGGCGAGAGGAGGAGAGGAGAAAAATCTCAGCTGGACCATTAAGGGAATGCGTGGTAGCCCGAGGCTCGAATTAGCATACAGTCCGTATTCTCCGAGTGACTCCACCTTCGCATCTTCTCCACAAAGGTCGCAAAATTTTTCTCTCCGTCTTCCATACCAAAAAAAGTTCTTTTTTTCAATTAATTGCTCAAAAAAGATTCTATTGCAAAAAGAAAATAATAGCGCGAAGACGATGCAAACGAGATGGATTTTTTTGGAAAAAAAATTGGAACAAAAAATTCAAAGGAATAAAAATGAGGTCTGATCGAGTAAGATCCTGAAATTTAAAAATTTCCCCTTTCCATTTTTTCAAAAATCTTCAAGGAGTGATAACTTTTTTAAAAATGGATGCATTAACACAAATCCTGCGCCATTCGCTTCGTTTTGCAAAAATCTTTTAAAATCACACGTTATAAAGTTAATTTTGACAAGAAAATGGAAAGATATTGCAAATTGAAATTTTCATGAGTCCACAAGACCCAAGTGTGCATTTTTGAACTTCCTTCAATTCCAAGAATTCATATTGAACCAGCATATTGTCCATAATTATTGATATAATACTACTATTATTGTGTAAAAATACATATTTTGTACATATGTGTACATTGCACGTATATGTATTTTTTAAATCCGAGTTCAAGATACACGAGAACTGGACTCGGTGCTTTTTTCCTGTCCTATCGTCTCGATCACTTTTAATTATAATTATATGCGGCCCCGAATCCGATAAGGATCCCCGACGTATAAAGGGCTCTCCGATGAAGAGCGGAGAAGAAAAAAAAGGACGCGAAGGAACAAAATCGGTGATCGGAGACTGCGAGGAACCTGAAGAGTCCCACCCAAGCGCGTGCCGTTTACGCCCAGGACCTCGGGATAAAACAAAAAGGAACGAAGAAACTTTGTCAGCGGAAACAAGAACCGCTCAAAATGATCATATTTTCTTTGAAATCATATCAAAGCCTCTACAAATTTCAATTGTTAATTATTAGCATAATCAAAAAAAGTTTATTTATTTTGTATAAAAGGCAACTTAAATAAAAATATATTTGTTATAAAAGAAATGGTTCGAAAGTAGTTAAAATTTTCGGTACAAAATTGTATCCCAGAGACAAAAATCTGCATATAATTCCAACTAAAATGCCAGATCGCAAAAATTTTTGATAAATCGTTAAAAATGCGAAAACGTTTGAATTGCTTCGAATCTCTCGTTTCGCGAGGTGCATGTATTTTATTTTTCATTATTTTTTTGTTTTTTAAAAGATCGGACGGAGCGAGAGAGAGAGAGAGAGAGTGAGGAGAGAGTCTCCATTAATTCTGCGAGGATCGGAGGTCTCGCTGATGCATCCGTTATAGTGGAGCAAGCCACGAATGAATATCGAAATCAAAGTCGGCATCTCCTTCACATCCTGCTTCTATTTTCAGCATAAATATACAGATAGGAAAATCCGAGTGTGGATAATACTTCGCGGGGTGTACGTGAACGGCAAAAATGTATGAATGTGTACGTAAAATCTTGTAAAAGCCAAAGTTTGCCTCTATCCGCGGAGTTGGCCGCCCGAAGGCTCGTTTTCCGTTCTATCCGGGGTGGAGAGAGAGACGGAGAACGCGAGAGCGAGAAAGGAAGAGAGAGAGAGGGCGAGCGAGGTCGTGCACTCGCCGGGGTCTCTTCTCGCCAGGATCTCGAAACAACGATTACGATTAATCCGTGCAAGCAACATTTGAACGAGAGGAGAATGAAAAAGGAGAATGAGGCTAAAAGAATGGTTATATAAAAATAGCGACGAGAGATGAAGTGAGAACAATTGAGAATTTTAACGCGAGATATCGATAATAAATTTATCCGCAAGAAAAATAAATTCGTCGAGCTATAAAAGAATTAATAATATGTATAAAAAATAATATTTACCAAGACGTCTTTTGAGTCAAGTTGCACACTCTTTCACAATTTTTTTTTTCGAACTTGGAGCATTTACTGCAATTTTTAGTGAATGATAAAATACAAATATTTAATTGAATTTTTTAATATAGATATCCTTATAATATTTAAAATATATATTAAGTAAAGAAAAACCTTTCAAAATAAACTATTTTTCGATTGTAACTTGAATTTAAGAAGGCACAAAATTTTTTTGAATATGAAAATTCAAAAATTGATATAAAGAGGGCAGAATTCTACGAATTATTGAACGTCAAGAATTTACTTTTTGCTGAAATTGCATAGCACATTTTTAAGGATTAAAAGAATCTAAGAATTTTATAATTGCACCAGATATCTATATCACAAAATATAAATATATACATCAGAAAATTGAGAAAGTAAAAAACATAAAATCACTGAAATATAAATATGAAGCAAAATGTAAAGCACAGTAGAAAATTTATCTCGAAAAACGACATTGTACCTTATTTTAATTGCAATGAGAAAATGACAATAATGAAGGAGAATCGAGATTAAGAGTTCGAGACCGGTATTTATTTCGAAGGGAATTGACACCAATATACGCGTAAGTATATGGACGAATAAAAGAAAGCGAGTGCAAGAGAGACGGAGGAGGAGAGAAAAAGATGGGGAGGAATGGGAAGACCTGTAATTAATACAATGTGCGGGTAGGAGGAAACGGGATATTTTTTTACGAGGCCACCACCGAGAGAGGCGACCGATTTTATCGCCAATTAAAGTTGGCGCGAAGGCTTAACGGTCTTTCGCATGGGAAGGTGGGAGCGAGTAAGGAGGACGCGTGCAAGAAGGCGGGAGGGGAAGAAAGATGAGCGACGAGGAATGTTCGAGGCTCGACACCTCTCGAACAACGAGAAAAACGAATAAAAGAAAAAATCACGAGCGAGCGAATAAGTAAGAGAAAAAAAAACGCACGAATTTCCTTCCGAACGACCGTAATGTTCCATCTTTCCTCTCGCGTGTCCGCATATGTCCGCGAGTAATTTTAAAGATGCTTTCGCGTCAGGAAAAAAAAGAGAGGGAGATGGAGACGAAGAAAAGAACATGTGAAAAAGAGCAAGAATGAAAATAACAAAAAAAGGTAAAAAAAATTAAGGAGAAAAGAGAAAACGATGCATGTTATTCGCGTACAGGAATAAGAAATGGAATCGGACGCATTGCACAAGAGTGAGGAAAAAACGAAATGGCGGTCTCTGCCACTTTATATTTACTCGCACTTTTTTTTTCATCAAGTTGTATATAGTTATTATGTATTATACATTATATATAAATATAGCGTGGTCGCGGCTTTCCCCCATGACAAACGAGAGACTCATCTGGCAATTGAATACTCTCTCGACGCACCGTGGCTAATTTCAACGAGTGTGCTATCCACCAGAAACTACATCATGCTTTTTTTTCTCTCGAACCCTCTCTCTAGTTCTCAGCCTTCCCGCATTAAAAAAAGAAATTAAATCCCTGAAAAATTATCCAAAAGATACTTTACATCGAACTAAAAATGTAAATATACATAAAAATTTAATTTAGATATTCAAGTGCTCTTAAAAAAATTTGACAAATAGAGCGACCAGTGCACTGAGAGAAATAACGATAGTAGATTTTATCATAACGTGACAACTATGCTGATTATTTTATAACTAAATATATTTTTATCGTAAAATAAAATATATTTAGGATATAATCTAAACAAAATATAATTAGTTCCATAAATAAAGTCGACATCTCAATTATTTATTTAAAAAATATATATATTAAGATAAAATACGGGTAAAAACTTGTTTACCCGTCTACTCGTTTGGATTTCCATTTATTTACCAAGTTTGTGCATTAGCCGGGAATTTTTATGGGAATATAAAAGTGAATGAGAGAGGAAAAGAGAAAGAGAGGTATATAATGCGAGAGGGAAAAAGATGGAGTCATCCAATCGTGGAATTGATTTCCTTCTCATCTGAATATAATTTTCCATCGGAGCGTCCGAGAGCTCCGGACTGACCGATCGCGCACGTAAGCGCTCGACACACGAGCGCGTCCCGGCGTACAAACACCGCGATGAATTTATCACGGTAGGGATATCTGTAGATTTTCGTCGATAGATCGAACCAGAAAGGATTCCCGGCGCTGGAGCGAAGCAGGAAGGAGAACGCGAGTTGAGAGAATAAGCCGAGCAAAAAAAAAGAGAGAGAGAGAGAGGGGGGGAGTTTACGGATGAGGGATGGAACACACGTAATGACTGAGTTATGTTCCGTAACACCTCGAAGGCATCGACGCCTTGGATCGATCGTCATTGTGCTCTCTTCATTTTTATTTCATACTCTCTTCCCTTCCTCGTCCTTTCTCACTGTATATTTTCCACTATATATATTTTATTTTTACAATACATTGTTCTATCGTTCGAACTTTTATATATCTACACACGTATCGCTTTTAAAACGTGTTCTTTTTTTTATTTTTTTTTATTCGATTAAATGTAATGTCTGTAATGCCCGTAATGGGGAAGAAAAATCGGATGGGGATGGGATTCCGATACTTTAAACTGGCGTAAAAGTTTCTTGGACGAGAGTGTGCAGATATCGCACGCCTACTTCTTCCGAGGCGTGATTCGTCGCGGAAGGGGAACGAGGATGGAGAGAGATGAGGGGAAAAAAGGCGCTCGGAATCATTTCGATGATTGCTGCTCTCTCGGAATCCAGTTCGATCCTTACCGAACGACTCTCTGGCAGGATGATACGGCACACCGCGGGCCCCGCCACACGTACACAATTACGCAAATTCGAGATTTCTATATAACACACGCGCTGGAATGCATCTCGCCTTTTATCTCGGGGAAACGACGATTCCATTATTCTTCTATTACGGACGGAGCTCTGCTCCAGTTACCGCCGCCGTTCCGATATCCCTCGAATGTCAAAGACGAGAATCAAGTTTTCTTATAAAAAAAAAAGCCATTACACCTGACTTTCTTCTTCTCCTTCGCAAAGTGCAAAATAAATTATTGAAATGAGAAAATACGCGTCTATATCGGTCTTATTTTTAAAGTGATTGAAATTTTTTTTTCCTGGTTCATTATTTTAAAATTTTTGTTTATAATTTTTTTAATAAATTACAGAAAAAACTTCTTTGATGTTGTCGCAAAATGTAAGCAAAATTTTTTGTTGATATTTAAATTAAATTAAAAAATGTAAATTGTAATTTTTAACGATGAATAATTAGACTTTTAGCCCAGTATAAAACAAAAAAATTATGCAAATTTTTAATTAAATTAAAAAAAAATTATATTATATGACACAGATAAAAATAAATGTCCAAAATCGAAAAAAGGTAATGAAGATTTTGTTCTTGACTTGAAAAGTAAAATTTTTTCGATTAAAAAAGATGTGTGCAATTATGAGAGGCAAGAAGCGTCGATTCTCGAAGCGCAAATAAAGAAAGGGCTGAACGAGCGCGAAAAAAAGACAATGAAAGTAAGGAGCAAGGGAGAGGAATCTTCTCGAGGCAGAAAACACACGTAATCTTGAGCTCGGAGAGAGAAAGAGCGAGAGAAAGAGAGAGCAGCGAGCAGCGCGAGGTTAAAATGAGTCCGGGTGTATACTCTTAAATCACGTGAGAAATGAGGGAAAGAAAATATATATAAACTGCATGCACGGTGTACGCACACGTACGGACATAAACATATCGACGTAACTAGAGAAGTAAATACGCAAACACAGGGACGAATAATAACAGAGAGTCTCGCTCTTAAGACGAATAAAAAAAAGTCATTTTTTGCGAATTTTTAAAAAGAATTCCGGTCAGAGAAAAAAAAATGTTGCAGCAAACTCATTTAAAAATTGGAAAATCTTACATTTTCGAGCGTCACGAGAGGAGAAAAAGGTGGAAAAAAAATGAGAGAAAAGGCAAGAAATATTTGGTCGAAGAAAAAATAAACGAAAGAGGAAAAAAATGTAAAAAAATGAAAGAACAACGAGATAAAGTGGAGAGGAGTGAAAGGAAGAGGAGAGATAAATGCAACGAAATTTAAGTACGGCTCGGTACGAGAGGCGAGGAGTCGTCCGGAGAAAAGTCCGGAGCATTGGCAGGCGTTTGAAATACACTCGACTGAATTATGAACCGTAAAAAGTCTCGGACTGCGCGCCGGGTCTCTCACACGCGTCTTTCGCGCAAATACGAGCGCGCGCGCTAGGCTATCCTCTTTTTTTAGCTCACGCAACGGTAAGGTAACCGTATTCACCCTCGCGATACTTTTGTGCCTCGGAGAGGAGGGTTATTATCCCGGGCCCGATGTTCTCCAATCCTCGTGTGGTCTGCGGTCCAACATTCTTGCAAATCTACCTTCCACGCTCGTCCCTATACGCGTGTATGATTTTTAAAACTCTCTTCTTTACCCACTTTTCAATTAAAAACTTTAATACCCTTTTCCAAATCAAAAAATTTAAAAATATATTCGTGTCTTAAAAACCATGCGTAGTTTTAAATAAATTGTCAATGCTTTTAAGAATTTTAGGCCCAGAATCGTGCAAAAATGATGTAAAATTTTTGAAAAGTTTTACGTTTTAATAAATAATATCTTCAAAGTTTCGTGTGAAAATTGTTAATAAATTGCACCTAGAGTCTCATGGATAATGATACAATTTTATGCATTAATTTAACAAAAAATCATTCAAGAATACTTTTTTAAAAATCCCACAATAGTAAAAATTCAAATGGAATATTGTATAATTTTTTAAAAGTATTTAGAAAGCTCTTTCTGACATTAAAAAAATGAATACACGGATTAAACAAAGTTTTTAAAATATACATCATGTAATATTTAAAAAAACTGTTCAAAAATTAGCAGAAAAAGATCTTCACACAAAAGAATAATTTTTTGAAAAATTGGATACGTCGTTTTTATTCTGCGTGAATATTTTGCGAGATGTCTGCACGAGTTTTGCGCAAGATGAAGCTGCAGAAATGAAGGAAAGAGAGAGGAAGAGAAGAAAAAGGGGAAGAAAGGAGATATCTCGGGTCTTCGCTAATATTCGAGTGGACCAAGTGGAAGGGAAGGGAGGAGGGGGGGAGGGAGAGAAGGAGGAAAGGAGCGAGTCTCGTTAACGCCGTCTCGTTTCGCGCAGCGGAGGTGAACTCTGACCTGAGAAACGCGGGGCGGCACTCGGAATATAATCGTGACCGAGAGGAGCGCGAGAAAGAGAGAGACAACGTACGAAGCAGTAGAAAAGGGCGGAAAACAGACTCGGAAAGGACGAAACGTGCCTGCAAAGACGAAATATTTTTCGACGATTGACAAGCTAATTGAAATTTTTTATAAATTTGTCTCTTCAGATAAAAAATTTTAGTGCGCACAGCACGGTGTATGCGCGTCATGAATCAAACGTCATTTTTAACACATTTTCTTTAATTTATATATTTTTTTCTCTATAAAATTAGAAAAATGTGTTGGCCGTTCCTAAAGAAGTTTAATTTTTAAAAACGAGTATATTTTAGAACTTTGAGCTTTAAAAACAAAAATCTTCAAAAATAAAAAGGTAAAATAAAAGAGTTTGGTCTTCTTGATGTTCTAAATTATTGGTACTTAAATATTTTCAATAACTGAAGAAAATGTGTCAAAAATTCATAGTAAATAAGGTATTTAAAAAGAAATATTTCGTTTGGTAACTCTAACACGTATTTTTCTATTTAATTTGCATATTTTCTGACAACGACTTTGGTAACCAACGTTTTTACGACTCGAAATCTTTGATAATTAATTAAAAAGTTATTCAAAACTCTTCTTAGCTGAAATATATATTGAGCATTCCGCCACAAAGCCTCGTAATAAAATTTAAATGATCAGTAACCTATAAAGAGCGTTTATTATTGCACATTCCATTAACTTTACAACGCATAATATTTCTATTTAAGATTTCTGTCTATCAACACTTAATACATACACGTGAAAAATTTTATCCTAAACACATTTACTATATTTTATCGTACTGTGGCACCATCAGTTTCGACATTTTCAGGATTTCTCTTACAAAACCTATAGCAATGTTAATCATTTTATAATCAAAACCACACTTTATGTTTCATACGAAAAATTCCTAAGAATTTCCAAACTGTTGCTCGCAGTACGAACAAAAAATACATTTAAGTTTAATAATTGGTATAAAATTCTCTGGATTTCGTGTCACGATTTTCTCAACGAGATTATAGAATATAGTTTCTGCGCGTTAATCGTTAGTAAATTTAAACTTGACTCTGTGAATTCGATGTCGTAAAAAACTTCTTTTTGAGAGCAGGGCACAGTGCCAGAGCTGGCGATACGTTCCGGTACAGGCGAATTAAAAAAGTGTGCATTTCGTCGGTGAGAGAAAGAAAGAGAGAGAGAGAGAGAAAAAGAGAGAGAGAGAGAAACACTCGGCGTGGCAATAATAATTCTTACCGGATTCAATTTGAATAATGCCGCGTGCGGTTTCCATCGGCATTCTCGGATCCCGATGCCCGAGCACGCCTTATTATCTCACGTAGCCCTTCCATACTTCGCCTACTCGATACCCATCGATTCTCATACACGAGCGCACGAATGTGCATCCTATTCCATCGCCTCGTGTTTTCTCCTCCTATATTTTTTTTTCTTCTCCCCTCTCTGCACTTTTTTATCTCTCATTTCTTTTCGTTACTCTCTTTGTTTCTCCAGTTCTGATTTCTTTCATTGTGCACGCAGCGATCCTCCCCTTTTTGCTACAGTGCACTTTTCTTCGGCGCATAATAATGCACGCGAGTGCATCTTCATCCCACAGAATTGGATACCCTGCTGTCCCTCCAGCGCGAACATCACCCGTCGATTTTTCATCGAATTTCATTGCTCGAGATAATACAACAGTATCAAATTTCCGACTTTTATTGGCATTAAAATTATTTCAGTGTCGATATTTCATATATTTTTATCCTTTCGCATTTTATATGTACTTTTTTTATGCCGAGATGCACTTATTTTTTTCTTCGTTTGAGTACCGCTGATTAAAAAGTTTAAAAAACTACAAATTCTGTCCTTGATAAAAATACAAGATAAATTTAAAAAACTTCGACTTTATATTTGTGTCATGAATCTGTCAATTTTTACCTTAACGAGCGACAACGCGACCGCTTTTTTCACGTTGTAATTGATGTTTTGCTGTTCTTCCAGACGCATTCTTCATGCAACTTCACATAATGCACTCTATTCAAATTAATTAATTAGAGGTTTCATCTTTTTTTAATATAGGATACATCCGCACTGACATTTTTAAAAAGTATTTTAAAACGATATTATAAATTAGAAACACTGAACTATTCACTTTTAGGATGATTGAAAATATTCGGAACTGACACTCAATTGAACTCGTCGAATTATTTCGGTAATAATTTTTTCGGTACCGAACTATCTGGCGAGACCCGACACGTCTTACCTCGACACTTTACACTGGCCAACTAATTCCAAATTTCGTCATAAAACAGAACAATTAAGGCCTTAATCGGTTTTTCCACTCGATCTCGACCGATCACCATGGAAACCATAATTACCAAGGGATTAACGAAAATTTGAAAATTTTTTTTCCTCGTTACGCTCGACGAATTCTCTCTCTCTTTTTTTTAATGTTTACGATCCCCGAAATATTTAGGTATATTCATCCAGGTATATTTGATATAAATAATAGAAAATCAGGCTGGAGGTCGTCAAACGCGCCTAATTTCCTCAGCTCACTTTTATTACAGCTTAACTTATACGTGTAATAATGTGAAAACAACCTTGCAACTCAATTTTCTACTATTTATATCAAATATACCTGAATAGTTCGGTGATCGTAAACATAAAGAAAAGGGAAAGTTCGTCGAGCGTAACAAGGAAAAAAAACTGTTTATTTTTTAGAGAATACCTCGACGATTCGACGAGGTCGAGTTAAAAACCAAACACAGTCTTGATTGTTCGGTTTTTCGACTCGATTTGGAATCAGAATGCCAGTATAAAGTGTCGGAATAAGACATATCGGGTCTTGCAAGATAGTTCGTTACCGAAAAACATTTCGAGACAATTTGACAAGTTCAATTGAGCGAGTGTCAGCGGCTTCAACAGAGTGTCAGTTGAATTTCACAGAGCACATTATGTAAAGTTATATGAAGTTATATAAAGTTATATGTATCAGTAAAATACAAATTCAAACATATGTTAAATAAGAAAAACCGGCCGCGTTGTTACTCGTAAATATAAAAATTAAATTCCAAATTAAAATTCTTAAAATTCTAATAATTTAGAATTCAACATAACTTTCAAACTATTTTCGATGACTCATTTGTTAATTTAATAAAACAATTTTAAATTCAACACGAAATTTTTTTATATACTTAGAAACAAACATATGAAAAATTGATCCAATTATGATATTAAAAAATATATATATTGCTAATTTTTTGTCCCGGTTTCGCCACGGAATAATAATAAGAGCTGCAACATTGTCAGCTGGATTCAATTTTTTTTATTGGTCGCCCGGTGGATCTCGTTTTCTTTTTACCCGGGAGCATAATCGAGAGGAATCTCTCGAGTCGGCTCGGTATGTGCCATATCGAGGAAGGTATGCGAGCATCGTCATGCTTCGATGAGGTACTTCGAACTTTTCTTTCGAGCGTATTCCCCGCCGTTTCGGACGCACTTCTTTCCTTCCCGGCCGATAATAAATATAAATATTACCTTTATTTCGCTCTCTTCATTACGAAAAACCTCCCGAGCTGCCGCGCGTCTTTATCTCCCCATTATCGTCAATTTTTTTTTTTTCGTCGCTCCGTTCTTTTTCCCCGCGATCTCGTTCTTTTATATTCCTCGCGGGCAGCAGCTGACGAAACTGCCGAGCGCTCGAGACAACGAAAAATATAGGAAAAACTCGCCGATTGACACGTTTCACCATTTTCGGCATTTATATTTTTATTTTTGACAGTTTTGTGGTTTTTTTCCCTGTATTTTATCTCTAGGCATTTTTCTTCCCTTTTTTCGGTGCTCTTCGGAATTTTGTGTCCTCGTCGAACTATTAGTTTTCAGCGTGTATTAATTTTTTCTCCCGCGAACGACTTACAAGGATGCAAGAACGCATCCGAGTGCGATTCTCGACACACCTGGGACCAATTAGATACTTTCACCTCAGTTTTCCCGACTTCCCCCCTTTTCTCCTTTTTTCGTCTTGCCTCGTAGAAGAATAACATAAATCTACAATGCACGCCGACGGAAACTTTCTTGTCGCTATTCTCGTTTATGCGTCCATTAACGACGAGAGAAAATGCAACTTGTTATGCGAAATTTCAAAAAATATTCATCTCTATTTTAAAACGTGCTCTTCTCCCTAATTACATAAATAATTTTTAGTTTCTCACCATTTTAACGTTTCTATTCTGTCATTTCTTCGATCCATGTCTAAAATATATATTTTATTTTCGAACTAATAAGCAAAATTATATATACACTGCAAGAATAAAAATCGTAATTGCTTTCACGTTACTTCTTAATTAAGAACGATAGCAGTACAATTTTTTTTTAATTTCTCGTGATTTTTTTTAATCTCTCAAAGTTTTTTTCGCAATGTCAATAATAATGGTTATTATGCGGGACTCTTCGAGTCTTTTTTTTCTCTCTCTTCGTTCACTTTCTTTCTCGCTCGTCTTCCGAAAGCTACGAAAGTTCTCGTGGCGTATCGTGCGTGCTCGAGCGAAATCTGATTCTCGGGTGCGCGAGGGCTTATTTACGTCGATGCTGGCGCATTTTTGCGCGGCTGGATATACGCGAGCCCGGTTTCTAGCGAAGGACGAATAAGTGATGTATGCCCCGCGCGCGAAGGGGGATGCGTAAGCCCGGTAGCCCCCGCCACGTATATATTTATTTCCTCGCGCGACTATACGCGCCCGTATATGCGAATGTATTTATCTCGCGATTGCCTCCGGCGAGCAACACACTCCGCAGGAGCTTCTTCTTCCGCCAACGGGGACGCGAAAGAATGACAAATATTCGAGTTTCACGTTTCTTAATCGAAAAACAAAATTCAATGTTCATCCTTTATATACCAACTGACAGATTTTTTAATGATATTTTATGTGTGAAAATGAATTTTGAATTTTATGTGTGATTTTTTTTATGTGAAAATGAGTATTTTGTAATTGAATTTTATTTTCAAAGATATTTTTTACGTCACGTACGTAAGCAATTATCGGATTTTTATGAAATTTTGGTAATATTTATAGATATATTCAGTAAATAAAATTGATATAAAATTTGGTAAAGTTATTCAGGAGGATAACTTATTGTGATATTTGCTGTCGAATAAATTTGACAGAGACTGTAGAGAAGGTCATTTTTGCAAAAATATTTTTGCAACACAATTTTCTATTATTTATATCAAATATACCTGGACAAGCATACCTGAATATTTCGGGGATCGTAAGCATCAAAAAAACAGAGAGAAAATTCGTCGAGCGGAACGAGGAAAATTTTTTTTCAAATTTTCGTTTATCCCTTCGGTCATTAATTATTATTAATTATCATTATCCTCAATTACCATTAATTTCCATGGTGATCGGTTAAGATCGAGTGAAAAACCGAAAAAGAGGTTTTAATCGGTTTTATGGCGCAATTTGGAATCAGTAGGCTGTTATAAAGCGTCGGGGTAAGACGTGTGGAGTACCAAAAAACATTTAATAGCAATTCGACAAGTGCAATTGAGTGTCATTTCCAGTAATTTTCAATCATACGAAAAGTGAATAGTTTAGTCTTTTAAATTTATAATATCGTATTAAAAAACCTTTTAAAAAAGTGTCGGTGCGGATATATCCTATATTAAAAAAGAGATAAAACATCTAATCAATTAATCGGAATAGAGCGCATTATGCGAAGTTTGTATGAAGTATATGCGCCTATAGAAGAGCAGCAAAATATCAATTCAAACATGTCAAAAAATGCAGCCGCGTTGTCGCTCGTAAAATAAATAATTTATTAAAATAATTCTCAAAGATTATATTATTTTTAAATTGATGATTTTTTTTCTCGCGATCTCCGTAAGATTCTTCACGAAGGGTGACTGGAACGCGATTGAAAGATGAGCATGATAAAAAGAGATAGTTGATCCGCGATTTGATTATTTATTCGGCCGGAGAGGCTGTACACGGCGAGTTCGCGATCTGATGCGTATTCGCGAGAGCGCGCGAAGCAAAATATAATCCCGCATGAGAAATATAGTTTTCTGCACGTGTCGAGCGCTAATGCACCCCGTGGGTACGGGCATCATTCCTCGAGGGTCGTTAACCATCGAAGCTTTTTCTTCTTCGCGTATATAACTCGCGCGCTAATGAGTGTTACGTGAGAACTTGAATGAGAATTAAGGGGATGCCTCGCGATAATCTTATCTTTTTGCCATCAGCATTATTTAATCATTTGAAAGTAATAAAAAAATAGAGATGGCAAAAATTTTATGCCATTAAGCCGTGATGCCATTACGGAAAAACATCGATAAATGATAATAATAACGATAATATAAAAATTAAATTATAAATGCATAGTAGCGAAATAATAATAAAATCTTATAAATAAAAATTTAGGTTGTGTCCACAAAACTCGGAAACTATATATAGACGATGGATGGACTTAAAATTATTACCAGACATTGCATTTTAACAGAACAATATGTTTGTATATACTTTTTATTCCATTTTTCTAACAGTTTTTTCAATTTTTCAATATGAATTCTTGAATTCTGCCTCGAATAAGTAGCATTTTCGTTATCTACGGAAAATTTCCGATCAAATAAGGTCTTAAAATCGAAAAAAAAAAATTCGAAAAATTTTGCGAATTTTTGAAGGTATACCCCTTTCCATTTTTTCAAAAATCTTCAAGACGTCATAACTTTTTAAAAA